>CABHPP010082683.1:0-15478 GCA_902168425.1 Peromyscus attwateri | reverse complement strand
TTTTAAATCATGAACTGGGGGGAAAAATAGAAGAAATTAGATGGAGTAGTGAGGGTTGGGATTGACATGACAAAGACCTTGAAGGCCTGGTATCCAGTCTATGTCAGCAAGCTCCCAAGGGAGCCAAGGAAAAGTGAGCATGAGAAAGGGGAGTGTGCCTCCATGCCTCTTGTGTCCTTCTGCATGGGGGCTGAGAGGGCAGGGCTAGGGTCCAGTCTCCTCCCTCTCTGCCTGCCAAGGTGGAGCGAGGGCATCTTGTACTTAGTGAGCATGGATGAAAAAGCTGTGTGCTTGGGTCTTTAATTTCTGCTCTTGGAGATGAGTTGTCCGTGGGGAACTTGTGCATCTCTCTTCTGTCGTATGCCATTGTTTCTATGTATTTATTACAATAATTTAAAAGCATGTATACATGTGCGTGCGTGCATGCGTGCGTGTGTGTGTGTGTGTGTGTGTGTGTGTGTGTGTATGTGCCTCAGCATGTTTGTAGACGTCAAAGGACAACTTTCAGGAGTTCATTCTCTCCTTCTATCCATGTGGTGTAAGGGGCCAAACTCAGTTGTCATACTTTGTGGCAAGCACCTTTAATCTGCGGAGCCATCTTGCCTTCCCAAATTTTGATTCTTTAATCACCCCGTCCTTTGCTTTAATTCTCAACTGGTTCACAAGAGAAGAGACCGTTACGGACTGGGCCCCTTGTAGGCCTCCTGAGGGTATGAGAGTCTAGTTTTCCTTCGTTAGAATACAAGCTGGGCACAGAGACATGGCCTGCAATCCCGGCGCCTGGGGGGGGGGCAGTTCAAGGCCAGCACAGGCTGCATAGATGTCAAGAAACAAAAATCCAAGAAGAAGGGATTGAAGCAGGGGGGGGCAGGAAGGAAGGTGGGGGAGATAGAGAGAGAGAGAGAGAGAGAGAGAGAGAGAGAGAGAGAGAGAGAGTCTCTTCACAGAAGAGCCAGTTAGATATGTTTCAACATAGAATTTGTCTGTTATGACTTAAGTCTAAAATCATCTTGGAAATATAACTATATATTTGTAACAATGATAATTTTAGAAGAGTTATAAATCATGAACTGGGGGGAAAAATAGAAGGAATTAGATGGAGTAGTGAGGGTTGGGATTGACATGACAAAGACCTTGAAGGCCTGGTATCCAGTCTATGTCAGTTGTGGGTGAGAGACCTTTAAGATATGTGAAGGTGTTAGAAGATAGGTCATTTAATTTACCTTGTAAAGCAAATGGGGACCCTACAATTTTACCTCTTATTCCTTGCTTCCAGCTTGCCATGGAGTAAAAAGTTTTTCCCCTATGGGCTCTTGGCCATTATGCTGAGTCTATGGAACAGAAAGACAAGAAATTGTAGATTGAAACCTCTGAAACCCTTCCTCAAACAATTCTTGCCTCTTTTAAGTTAATGATCTTCTTTATTTTGGCATTCTGACAATAATCTGAATAACACATTTTCACTATTTGAAATAGAAAGTGTCATGTCTTACGGAACTAACAATATTCTTCATGAGTCATCTCCAGCTATTTAGATACTAAAACAACAAAAAACCTCTGCTCTAAAGGAAATGGATCACACTGGCTACCTGAAAACCTAGGAAATAGGTCTTGCTATCGATTTAACTTCTACATTATGATATTCAGTTGACATCAGGGTTCTGCCTTGAAAAGATCTCTAGCAAAAGATCTAGACTAAATGTTTTGAACTCTTGGATGCAGAAGTGATTAGTTAATAAATCTGTAACTTCAAATGTATGATAATGAGGTACTTGTTTTGATAGTTTGAACATGGCTTGCACACTAATATCTTGAAATTTAATCTCCTTTATTAGTTATTAAGACATAAATCCAGGTGGGACCTTTTAAAAGCAATTAGGGATCTGACTTAATTAATTGTATTGATGCCTTAATGGAATAATGAGATTAATAATTTCTCTTGAGCTGGCTCTGTCATAATGTTTGGGTGTGTATCAGATACACTCCCTGCTTCTTGTCCCTGATTCCTTTGACCATCTAGTTACTGTACCTGCAAGAAAGTCATCATTAAATTTGATCCATCAAGCTGTTCCATAACAATGAGCCAAACAAAATAAACCTCTTTTCTTTATAAATTCAGGTATCATATCACCAAAAACTGAAACAAACAAACAAACAAACAAAAAACTAAAACTCTGAGCCACTCAGCAAAGGAAGTCCAACTCAGTATATAACAAGTAGTCCTCACCTCATGGATTCTTCAATATTTGGTTATGTTTCAAACCCATGACTGGACTTGGAGAGAAAGCATACATGTATACTCAAATAACACCAGATTCTGAACTCAGTTATCTTATCAACATGCTCTGAAGCATCAAAAACTTACAACTTCTTATGTGCAATAGCCAGGAGGAGAAATTTCCACTGACACCATTGTTTGCCCTCACACCAGTTGTCTCACGTTTACCAATGAAAGATTTTGTACTTGGCTAAATATTTGGAAACAAGAATTAACTTGTAAGACTCCTTGTTATTGTAGTAGAGACCTATTAAAATAATAATGGTAAAATGAAAAAAATAATATAAATGAGGGAGGGATAACTTTTAAAAAGGAAATACAAAATGACATCCCAAAGTCGTGAGCTGTATTTCTGCTGCTAGCAAGCAACTGAAACCACAGGAAGATACAGAACCTATAAATAATCTGAAACCAATATATCTTGTTCATTTGCTTCTTCATACAAAAGTGCATTCATTTATAAAGCTCTTAGTTGATTGCTGGGAACTTCCCTAGTGTCTTGTTTCTCCCTATCCCCATGATGGGGATATCTCCTTCTATTATAGTATCTCTTTTATTGCTTTCCCACTCCATCCCTGTTCTGGCTCAACAATCCCATTCCCTTATGTTCTCATCACCCACCACCTACCTCCATTAACCCCCACCCCCAGTTTACTCATGGAGATCTCATCTATTTCCCTTTCGCAGGGCAATCCAGGCATCCCTCTTAGGTTTCTCCTTGTTACCTAGATTCTCTGGAGCTGTGGCTTGTTGTCTGGTTATTCTTTACATCTAGTATCTACTTATGAGTGAATACACACCATTCTTGTCCTTCTGAGTCTGTGTACCTCACTCAGGATGACATTTTATTTCTATTCATTTGCCTGTAAATTTCATGATGCCATTTTTTAATTGCTGAGTAGTACTCCATTGTGTATATGTGCCACACTTTCTTTATCCATTCTTCGGTTGAGGAGCATCTAGGTCGTTTCCAGGTTCTGGCTATTACAAATAATGCTGCTATGAACATTGTTGAGCATGTGTCTTTATGACCCAACCTTAGACTACTAGCAATAGTGGAGACAGTGCCTGAACTGGCCTATCCTGGTAATCAGATTAATGAATACCCTAACTGTCATCATAGAGCCTTCATCCAGTATCTGATGGAAGCAGATGCAAAGATCCACAGTCAAGCACCATGCTAAGCTCTATGAGTCCAGTTGAAGAGAGGGAAGAGGGATTCTATGAGAAAGGGGCATCAAGAGCATGATAGGGAAACCTTGAGACAACCAAACTAAACTAGTGGAAACTCATGAACTGTGAACTAATAGCTTTTGGACCTCCATGGGATTGGACTAGGCCTTCTGCATAAGTGAGACAATTGTGTAGCTTGACCTACTTAAGGGGCCCCAGGCAGTTGGATCAGGATTCATCCCTGGTGCATGAGCAGGATTTTTGGAGCCCAATGCCTATGGTGGGACAACTCGCACAGCCTTGAGGCAGGGGGAGGGGCTTGGACCTGCCTCAACTGACTATACCAGGCTCTGCTGACTCCTCATGGGAGGCCTTGTCTTTGAGGAGGTTGAAATGGGGAGTAGGTTGGAAGAGAAGGCTAGAAGGTAATAGGACAGAGGAGAAGGGGATCTGTGGTTGGCATGTAAAAGGAATAGAAAATTTCTTAATAATAATAATAATAATAATAATAATAATAATAAAAGAAAATATAATGCTCTTAGACATATCTACTGTGAGTGTGTCTATATAGCAGGGACAAAATGCCCTAATATATGGCTGTCTCAAGACATCACTTTCTAAATCTAAAGTTTTTTTTTAATAAAAGATTATTCTAAAAGGATATATGTTTATCTCCTAAAAAGAAAAAAAAAAGAGCCTCTGTGTGAAAGCCTTTGTGTAACAACATAAGTTCTAATAAAAATCATGATGAAATGTCTGTTCCTGTAATGTAGCTATAATGAAATACAGCCATCTCCCCATATGTACACCCACTGATAACACAGGTGAATAGAAACCATATGCTTACACTTTCTACTTCATCTTTTTCATTAGGATGCATTACATTTTATTGCAGAACCTCAATGATGTTACTTTGTTCATGCTTACATTAGTCTGTTTCATCAGTTTTTCAACAACATCAGACTCTTCTCTATTCTACAGTAAACAGGTAATGAAATTTAAATCAATAAGCACTTTAGTCTTAACTTATGCCTCTTGGGATCATGAAGAAATATGGTATGAATTAGCATTCTCCTTTCTGATGAAAAGACTCATTCATTAAGGAAGAATTTCACATGCCGAAACACCATACTCTATTGAAAACACTCTAGTAAAAAAATAATCACTTACCTTTTCATAATGATGTGATGCTCAGAGATCAGTGAGTGGGGTTAGAAAACCCATTTTTCTAAGTGCACTTCATAGTGAAAAGCATGGGTCAAACAGGTGTTTGTGTTTCTCATAAACTACAGGCACCTAAAATAGAAAAATGTTAAAAAATTCAAAGGTATCCAAAACTATAAAAATCAGAACAGAGTATTGGCTTAACATTATACAGCATTCAGTCATGTACCTTGCTCTTTTCCTTTCTGGTTATCCACACATAGCACAGTCACATTCACTTACAATTAGAGAAATATTCCGAGCCGGGCGTTGGTGGCGCACGCCTTTAATCCCAGCACTTGGGAGGCAGAGCCAGGCGGATCTCTGTGAGTTCGAGGCCAGCCTGGGCTACCAAGTGAGCTCCAGGAAAGGCGCAAAGCTACACAGAGAAACCCTGTCTCGAAAAAAAACAAACAAACAAACAAAAAAAACAAATAGAGAAATATTCCGTATATGGTCCTAGTGCTTTCAAACTTCTTTATAAATATATAATTCATATTGGATAAGCTGTCAGAACTAGACATGAATGAGAACACCCTCTATATTTCTATTTTCAGGTCATACTGTCTAGGAAGAGAAAAGATGGCATTTTCCTTGATTACCTGATAATTTGCCTCATGTGTCTTTTATTTCTAACAAAAGAGTTCAAAGTTCGTAATTTGTATTGAGTGTTTAAGAATTTGAGAAACACTATTAGAAAATGAATGGAATCTAGAGCTAGAGACATCTTGGCATAAAAACATAAGCATTATAAATGTGTATCTAAGAAACCCACAAAACAGCAGAACAAGTGAAGAAAGTAACAGTGTCACATAACAAGGGACAAGATGTGGAAAGCACTGATCCAGATGTCTGTAGGAATTCAAGTTCATATGATTAGAGTTGGGATTGGCTGAATGGGCCATTGTAAGAAGATTTAGGAAGTTTTCAATTTTTGGTTTGTCACATAATTTTGTGTGTGCTTCCCATGAGTGGAACAGGATTTGGAAAAATAAAATCAATTTCTACCCTTTGCATTTTAAGTCTCCTAGTGTTCACTTGTGTGGTGAAAAAGAAAAGAAGGTTCTACATTTTTTTTTTTTACAATAGAGGAGCTCAAATGTTCTCAAAATTAATTTTAAGCATTAGCATATAATGTGCTTCATATGGAGAGTAAAGCATGAGTCCAGGTCAAGTTCAAAGCTCAAATATAGACTGGTGAAACTTTTGGGCCTCATGTGATGTTGATTTCATTAAACTATTGACATTATGTAGGTACTCCGGGAAACTTGTGTTAGTCATGGTGAAACCATGTCATTCAACCTGACTTTGAAAAACACCCCAGAGAAGAGACCAACTTAGTCGGGCCTGGCATGACACATGGCCTGTGTACACTTGCTTTTGCAGTGTCATCTTCTAGTGGAAGCTGCAGCTGTCAGTGGTGCTGAAGTTGCTGACAATGTGTAGATGCATTTTGTTCTGGATATGAGAAGATGAAATCCCTTTTGGTTTCAGAAAAGTATACCTCCCCTCAGTCAGTTTACTAGTAATCCTTGGGTGGGATGGATTAACCTCTAATACCTTTGGAATTTTTTTTTCTTTTCCTTGCCTCCTATTTCAAAGTCTCATAGAAATATGGGCTCTCTTTCTAGATCAAGGAAATTTATAAGTACTTCTTTTAGAATACTTTAACAAGGACATTTTATATATTTTGACCCAATTATTTATGCATTCTATAATTTATTTATGAGTGGACACTTGGCTATATATTATAAAGCTTTTAAATTAATGTAGCCTCTCTTTATTTTGCTTGAAATATACTCCAGCTTTGGTTATTCACTCTTCCAGTTGCTTTCCCTGGCATGTCCCATTAATGAAGGTGGGAATTAATGCTGTTTTGTGAAAACTTTTCTCTTTTTCTATACTACAAGGTGCTCTGCAGTCATTTGGTTGGAGCCCACGATTTTGCTTTCCGAGGATGCTTGGGCTTTTTGTTTATAAATAAACAAGGTCAGAAAGTAAATTTGAGTGTATGTTTTTCTGTGGTATGAGAGAGAGAGATTGTCTCCAGAGCCATTCAGCAGACAATTTGTTTCCTCACATTTAATATTATTGAAAAAACATTGTTACGTACAAAGCAAATCTCATGCAAATTTTTCTGTCCTGGAATTGAGCAGTTTGTTGACTCTATAGTCATATACAATATTCAGGAAAAGTTCATATTTAGATAACATGCAGCAACAACTTGATTAAAAGAGAGAGATTATGCTCCACTTCCAGCACAGGTATCTGTCATTTAAATTACATTTAAAATGGAGTACTGAGAACTATAAAAATTCATTGAAAGTTGCATATAAATGCACATACTATCAATAAATAACTCTCTAAAATGATAAAATGTTCATTTCTTTCCATTAGAATTAATATTTACCTTAACAGTAGTGATTATGAAATCAGTATTATTAAGAAAGTAATTGAAGAGCAAAGAAATATAAGTTCTAGAGACCCAATCTTCACAGTGCTTATAATCAACAAAACTAATCTGCAGACATTTTTAATGGAAATGTGTTTTACTTTTAATTTTCTCATCAAAATAAAATAAAGCTTATATCTTTTGTTGGGGAAGTTGAGTGCAGTATAGCTTTCTTTGTGAGATATTTTTAATGAAATTTATTTTTTCATATAAATTACATATTTCTCTGGGCAGAAACAGCTTTCACCTTATTATACTAGTAGAATACCTGCTGTATCTAAATACAGAAAAAGCCTTAACAAGAAGTTTGTGTACCTCAACACAGCGCTGATCTTCCAGGCACTGGAGAAGAGGATGTGGAAAAGTTATCACCTGCTCAGGAGGCCAAGGTTTGGGTTGGGTGGGGTATGGGACAACAATAACTCCAACAGCTGGTCTGCTTCCAGGAAGGTAAACATGAAAAGCTTACATCTGGATTCTGGGAGCAGGGGCAGGTGGGAAGGTCGTCTTTCAGCTCCCTTTATTTCTGAGAAGTAACTACTTCCTTTTCACTCATTTGTAGCAAGGCTTAACTGATGCTTTGGAATGACATATCTTCATCAGCTATGTTGTATTTTACTTTAATGAGATTACTCTGGATTGATGTATTTAATAAAGGACAATTAGGCATCGGTGCAATAAATAGGTTTCTAGCCATGTAACACAGAAGCTTTGAAAAAGACGAGTGCAGAAGAACGGTGAAAGAAGAAGATGTGTCCAACATTAGAAAGTAAGAAAAAGATCGAGAATTCAAAATTCAAGATCTGGGGTGCTGTAATGCAAGTTGAAATAGCAGCAATAGAGCCCTGGTAAAATTAGTTTTCCTCAAGGTTTGTAACAAGGCACAAGCATGACAAATAGTGACCAATTGGAAGACAAGCTTCTCTCAGATTAACTTAAAATAGTTCCCTTATTTGGTTATATAGGAAATAACATAACCAAATCTTTGTATTCACAATAATTAACTATTTTTTTCATATGCAGAGACCAATTTTATCCCATATTCATAACATTTTGGAAGAGGAGGTAATATCTTGTGTATTTATTTTTGTGTTTATGTCTCAGTTTAAAATTCACCCAATATTTTCTATATCTAGCTTAAATGTTGACAAAGAATGCTGTTTTGCTTAATTTATTCAAAATGTGTACATTGCTTAGTACAATGTCCACACACAACATGTGGGGAAAGAGAACCTCTTCACAGTTTCTTTATTGCTCTTGGGATGTTGGAAAACAATTGCTTGCATTATGTCATACCTACAGCACACTGTACTTCTTACACCTAAACTCTACATAACTTGTCTTAGTTAATATTCTTTTCTAAAATCTCAAGTACCTGTGTCATTTATAAATTGAATAGAATTGTTTCTTTCACATACAGAATAACTGTTTATCCTTTTTTAGAAATGTACATTGAAATAATACATAAATATTTTGTGATTTGAAAGCTTGTAACACTCAGGATGGCTTATAATACTTACACCTGTCAGAATGGCTAAGATCAAAAACACTGAAGACAGCTTATGCTGGAGAGGATGTGGAGCTAGGGGAACTCTCCTCCACTGCTGGTGGGAATGCAAGCTTGTACAGCCACTTTGGAAATCAATATGGTGCTTTCTTAGAAAATTGGGAATCAGTCTCCCCCAAGATCCAGCTATACCACTCTTGGGCATATACCCAAGGAATGCTCAATCATACCATGAGAGCACTTGCTCAGCTATGTTCATATCGGCATTATTTGTAACATCCAGAACCTGGAAACAGCCTAAATGCCCTTCAACTGAAGAATGGATAAATGAAATGTACATATACACAATGGAATACTACTCAGCAGAGAAAAACAATGACATCATGAGGTTTGCCGGCAAATGGATAGATCTAGAAAAAATCATCCTGAGTGAGGTAACCCAGACTCAGAAAGACAAACATGGTATGTACTCACTCATAGGAGGATACTAGATGTAAAGCAGGGATGATTGGATTGCTACTCACAACTCTGGGGAGGCTACCTAGAGAGCAGGACCCCGGGAAAGACACAGGGATCGCCCAATGAAAGAGAAATGGATAAGATCTACATGGACAACCTGGATGTGAGTGGGGGTAATGAAAGGCAAGGGTCGAGGGAAAGAGAGCTTGGGGCAGTGGGAAATCCCAGCTGGATCAAGAACAGAGGGGAGAACAAGGAATAAGAGACCGTGGTAAATGGAGAACACATGAGAATAGGAAGAAGCAGGGTGCTAGAGAGGTCCACAGAAATCCACAAGGATACCTCCACAATAGACTACTGGCAATGGTCGAGAGACAGTCCAAAGTGACCTACTCTGGTGATAAGATGGCCAAACACCCTAATTGTCATGCTAGAAACCTCATCCAATGACTGAGGGAACCAGATGCAGAGATCCACGGCCAGGCCCCAGGTGGAGCTCCAGGAGTCCAGTTGACAAGAAAGAGAAGGGATTGTATGAGTGAGAATTGTTGAGACCAAGGTTGGATAAAGCACAGGGGCAAATAGCCAAATGAATGGAAACACATGAACTATTAACCAATGGCCGAAGAGCCCCCAACTGGATCAGGCCCTCTGGATAAGTGAGACAGTTGATTAGCTTGATCTGTTTGGGAGGCATCTAAGCAGTGGGATGGGGACCTGTCCTCAGTGCATGAGCTGGCTGTTTGGAACCTGGGGCTTATACAGGGACACTTGGCTCAGCCTGGGAGGAGGGGACTGGACCTGCCTGGACTGAATGTACCAAGTTGAGCTCAATTCTCAGGGGAGTCTTTGCCCTGGAGGAGATGGGAATGGGGGATGGGCTGGGGGAAGGCGGCGGGGTGTGGGGGTGGGAGGGGGAATACATGGCTGATATGTAAAATTAAATTAAATTATAAAATAAAATAAAAACAAAAACAAAAATACTCAAAAGTAAATAAGTTTCAAAGAAAATAGTACTAAAAGATTTTTTATTAAGAATTTTCATTTTTTAACAAATTGCATAAGTTATACATGTGCTCTAACTTACTATAGTATTTGTATTTTATCTTTAGTTCATATAGTATCTTACAGTAAACTGGAAAAACAAGCTTTCCTGTGATGTATTGTCATTCTGTGTTATAAAACATCTAAAAAAAACTTAATCTAAAATATAGCTTCAATATTGATTCAGTATACACTCACATTATTTCTAAAAATTTCTATGATCATGGAAAAGTGTGCAATTTGAATTATTTAAGTTACCCTGGGTCTATGCACCTTTTCTATATGTCAGAAAATAAATATGAATAATATAAATATGAAGACTGTAACATTTCCCACAATATCAGTAAATACATTCATCCTTGAGATCATAAAGAAAACAACTGTTTTCAAGATCCAAGATCACTGTATGAGATCTATAAACAAAGCAGGATTGGAAAACAAAATCAGTGAATAAAAGGACATCTCAAAGTCTTAGTAGTCTTTCTCTGTGCTGCACTGTTAAATGGTACCATCATATGATATCATGACAATTCTCTCAGTTTAAGTACACACTCCGAATTTTACATCTTTCCTTAATTCTCATCATAATTATTACATTTTCAAAAATGATCTTAGGAAGAATTTGTATAAATTACAAATTACTTTTTCTTGAATAAACTAAAGGGAAATTAAGCATTTCCATATTCCACAATAGGTATGTAGTTTACGTTCGTGTGTGTCAGAAAAACGTTATACCTACATATGAAACAATCCTTTGCAAATGCCCTGTAAAAGATTTTAAAGCAGTCATTTGTAATATAACAAAATTTATGTTGGGCATCATGGAACATACCTGAAACCATAGAACTTGGGAGGAAGACGTCTAAGAAACATTAATTTCAAGGTCAGGGCTTGCTAGTGATTTGAAGAATAGCCTGGATAGTACAGTGAGATGCTATAGAGCTAGTTAAAAATATACATAAATCCATCTTTTAAAATGCTTCTACTTGTATTAGCGTCTAACAATGGAATCTAAATACTACTCAAATTGAAGATTAATAAATTGAATCTGAGATTTATGTCCAAAAGTTATTTCAAAGTAGGAGGATGAATAATTTCTCTTTTCTGACTTTTGTTTTCTCTTTACATTGTTTAGGGATTCTTTTTTTGCTTATTTTTCTTCCTCACAATTCTCAGCAGCAGATATTCTTTGCTTTAGCTAATTGTTCTGACTCACCAGCAGCCCTTAGTTTAATTTTTATGCTCTGAAGCACAACTTTATTTCTGAACTTATCATAATTACTGTTTATTCCAACTAGATAATTCAACTGTCAGTGCACTATTTAGAAATATGGAGGCATTAGCACGTAGTTTCAATGAAATATGATGTACTGATTTTTATACTGGTTTATCATTTATGGAAACTTCCAAGTTTCAATTTAAGATATCAACAGCACCATTAATCAGAAAGAGGAAGCTTTTCAAGTCATATAAAGAATATCAGATTAATATATTAAAAAATCAACAAGTATTATCTACTTAATCTTAATTGTTGTGAAGAATATATAAAGAAAAGATGGCAGATAAGTAGGTTATTAAAATGAGAATTTATCTTTTAGTGTAGTTGTTTATTTAAAATGACTTTTTATATTCTACATAATTTCTCTGTGAAACTGCCTCTCAGTGATTAGCTTGTTCACGAAATAGGCTTCTTTGCCTCAATTTATATCTTTAAAAAAATTCTTACCCAAGTAACACAAGTAGCACAAACCTGTACTCCAGCATTGGGAGGCTGAGGCAAGGCAGTAGTGTGTCACAGGCCAGCCTGTGCTACACACAAAATTTCAGGCCAGACAGACCTGCATAGTGCAACTCTGCCTCAAAAGACAGAAGTAATCCTCATTGCATGTGACTTGTGCAAGTTGCCTCTCCATAACCAAATCACTTTCAAGAAATCACTTGGTTTAGATTAGCTTCTCTGAGGGTAGTAGCAATTCTGCTTCTCAGACATTTACCAGGGTATCCACAGAATCCTGATTTACAAGCATGGTTTTAATTGCTGCATTCTCCTGTTCTCACTATCTTAACAGTTACAGGTCAAAAAAGACCTTAGCCTGCTGCCCATTTGAAAGGATTTGTTGTCAATTCCCCCTTTTTCATTGAACCTACCTCTCATCTCTGCCCTCCTTGTAGCAGGAATTAGCTTGGGAGTAAGTACACACAGTTAATTTCACTCTAATGTATTATAATTTCACTCTAATATAGAAGTGTAATATTCAAGTGTATGTATATGCATGCCTGCATATATGCATGCATATACATACACTTGAATATTACACTTCTGTATAATGCTTTTAAATAGAAAAAAATGTAATCTGCTTTTCTATATAATTAAGGATAACAAATGAATTTTTATTATTTTCTACTATATCAACAGCAGAAACATACTCAAGAAAAATGTCTATTTGTTTAGCCTAATTTCATCTTTTAGTTATTTCTTTCACCTTAGCTTTGTCTTGGGCTTGTCTTGTTGAAAACAAGGGGTTCAACATTAGACTCTTAACAAGATTTCTCTATGATCTCTACCCACAGTGACTCTTTTACCAACTCTGAGCCCCCAAACACTAATACATCTAATTGCAACTTTGATACTTTTCCAATGTAGTGACATTTCTTTCTGGTGTAGTATTTAGTTTAATATAAATGCTTAAATAGTTTTCCATTTCATCAGTTTTCTATACTCTACTCAAAGGAGTTCTTTGGATTCTGCTGAATCCACCAGTTTGTTTCTTAAGTGAGCAAAAAATGACATAAAACTATGGGTGTAGCCAGGCATGCATATACATACACTTGAATATTACACTTCTGTATAATGCTTTTAAATAGAAAAAAAATGTAATCTGCTTTTCTATATAATTAAGGATAACAAATGAATTTTTATTATTTTCTACTATATCAACAGCAGAAACATACTCAAGAAAAATGTCTATTTGTTTAGCCTTTTGACTGTTTCAATTTTAAACAGGAATTAAGCACCTTTATCAAAAGCAGAAATAACTCACAGCATTTCATATTATCATCCATCTTGTACCAATACTGTACAAGAATTCCATTAAGGCTAGAACCATTAAAAAACACCCATTTCAAGATAAAATTCTAAAGAAAATTCCCATTGGAGGATACAAATACATGTTACATAAGAAAACTTATAAATGTCTCAAGATAAATTTTAAGGAAAATTATTTATAGTGCTATTAAAAAAATCCATCTCTAAGGCCAAAACTCTTGTACCTAAGTGAAATATTTATCACAGAAATTTTATAAGCACATGCTCACAGTAAAACACTCTTCCTTTCACATTCTTCAGGGACAAACGAAAACAGACTTTCTCTCAACCCCTCTTTCACCTTTTCTGTATCTGTATCTTTGGCATTCATTTGTTTTCTTCTTGCAGAGTCACATTTTGGTGACAACTTCCTGTCATCTGTCCCTATTTTTTAAAAAGGCAGAGCCCCTCCTAAAAGTGATGGACTATTGCCCCCATTGTCTTTTTAAAGTCCTCATCTCTCAAGGAGGCAGGCAGGACACAAGCTGAGGAAGCAAGATTCCAACAGTTCCTCAGAGATGCTGATATTTACATTTACACATCAGCTTTCTGCTGCTTTCCTAATGTTCCTGCTTTCACATGTATCTAATTTTTCACATTCCTGAATAAAACATAGAAATTCCATGACCAGAATCTTTGTGGCTTCAGTTTCCTTTTCTTATTGATTATATTCTGCACTCGATTCCAGCACAATTGATTTTTTTTAAACCACATTTCTACCCATACTTCCTGATGATTTCTGAGTGAAATTATTGACTTGCTTGCTCCAAAAAATTATTCTGAGAGCACAACTATTCAACATAAAGATGAGAGGGAAACAAGGTAAACAACTACTTCTCTACAATATTTGAAACCCACCATGGATATTAAGGAGATATCATTCTTTTCCCCCTTTTGAGTCCTTAAATTCTTCGTTTCCTTTATAATCAGGGGTACTTCTTAAAATATCCAAGCAAACATCGAAATTATTTACTTCTTAGAACTGACCCAGAATGAAGTGATAGGATACCTCAGTGGCTAAGAAGCTTAAAGTTCACTTCATTAAGTATTAAGGCTCAAATTCCTCCCTTCCGATATTCATTTTATATTTACTATATGACCTTTAGCAGAAAATCATCCCATACTTCCCCATGATCATTTGCCACAGAAGAACAAACCAGCCAACCAAGGCTCTTATTTGCTACTTACTTAATTCACCTCTATTTTTTTTTATCATGACAGTGTTTCTAGTATAAGATGGTGGATCTGTTGTCAAGGTAACTGAGAACTCCTATCTCTACTTGCTATAATTCCTCCTGCGGTTTGTTGTTGTTGTTTGATCCCTTTGTATTTTCAGTTTAGTAAACATGAAATATATTCTCTTCACATTTATCTAAAATGACTTGCTGATTTCCATATTGACAAGTTGAGCTAACCAGTATTTGAAGGGCAGCCTCAACTCTCTAGAAGTGAATGAGAATCCTCACTTTTCCATGTCCATCTTCCCATCACAGCAATCCTTTTTAACTGGTAATGACTGCTTAAGAACTCAAGCAAGTAGCACTCAGCTTTCCCTAAAAATCTATACAAACATGTATGACAGTCAAGAATGTACTTTTGCTTTGAGCTGTTGTATTTCAAGTATTTTGATTATACAAAAACCTAGACATAAAGCTTATAAATGTATGTCACAGCAGAGAACCAAAGCAACACTTTCAAACAAAAGAGGCTATATTGTAAACTATTTCTGATCGAGCATCAATGTCATTAAAAAAATGAATAAATAAAAGGAAGGAAGAAGTCCTCCAAACAAACACAAACAAATGTGCCTTTGACATTCTAAGAATAAACAACCAATTATCTCAATGCAAACACAAGGTTTTTAAAAAGCTATCTTTACCTGAACATTGTTGGCTTTGAATGAGAATATTTGTGAATGTCTAATAAATCAATCAGACTATGTTGAAATTGAAAAGAGTTAAATTTGTTATATCTCTACAGAAGTTCTCATAATTTGGCACAGAATACATAGCTATTGAGAATAGTGGTGGGAAAATGGACTGTATTTGAAAACATTTCCTTTAACAATTTCTTGATGGCTATTGGATGCTGTGGGCTGTTCTGTATGGCAAATGTGTTGCTAATAAAACACTGATTGGCCAGTGGCTAGGCAGGAAGTAGGCGGGACTAACAGAGAAAATTAAAAGAACAGGAAGACAGAAGGAGACTGCCTGCCAGCCTGCCAACCAGCAACCGCCAGGACAAACAGCATGTGAAGATGCCGGTAAGCCACGAGCC
>CABHPP010082681.1:0-12239 GCA_902168425.1 Peromyscus attwateri | reverse complement strand
TCTAGGGTGAGGGCGGGCACTCACCTTTGTCCAGAAGGGAAGTCCGTCCCCCCAAACTATGTTTTTATGTCTCCCAACCTTACACACTTTATAGCTCCTTTGTGACCATCTTTTCTGAATTTGGTAACAAGGGAAACTATAACTATTTAGTCTTCAACTCCATAATAGACCTGAGAAGGGTATAATATTGCCTGAGTAAACAGTAAGTGCAGAGAAAAAATTTTCTGAAATTCAGAAATGACAGAAACAGCTGGCTGACTGGACAGTTACCCAAGTTTCCTCTGTAATGTTGGGGCATCCATATTCAGCCTACAGGCCTAGAATATCTGACAAACTCTTCTGTGAAGCAGAAATTTTGAAGGACTCACATGCCTTGTCTTGGCAAATTTTGTTAGTCACTTTCTTTTGTGTCCTGTTTGTCCAATGGGGATGGCATACTTTCAGCAGTTGAGGCAAAGGCAGTTTCTTGCCTAGTGGATAACTTTTGCCATATGGAGTTTCCTTGATACCCATCATCTTTTCTGAAGTGGATTGGTGCTGCCAGGAGCAGACATGTTTCATTGTCATGTCTCATTGGCATAAAAAGCCTTATATTATTAAAAAATATTAAATGCCATATTCTGTAGCTCTCTGAAGTGTTTGAAGACCACCTGTCTATCTAAAATATATCTCTCTTTGACCTTGAAAACAAGTTCGATTGTAATAGGTGACTAACTACTAACCTGTATTTCTCTATTATCCTTAGTAGTTTGTAATTATAACTTTCAAGGACTAGAAAT
Organism: Peromyscus attwateri; assembly: GCA_902168425.1. Classification (NCBI taxonomy): domain Eukaryota; kingdom Metazoa; phylum Chordata; class Mammalia; order Rodentia; family Cricetidae; genus Peromyscus; species Peromyscus attwateri. The sequence continues at coordinate 11,460 of CABHPP010082681.1, read as the reverse complement.
TTGCATTATATTGTTACATGAGCTACATAGGTAAAATACCTTAAACAAGAGTAGAAATGTATGTAAAGTATGTTCTAACAAAAATAACCTCAAGTTTGTATCAATATACAAAATTCCATACCAATGTAAAATATTTAAGACTAGTAGTTGCTTTTTTGGTTTAAAAGTAGATTCAATAATCTACCCTTTTACCTTATCATTTCTGTATCCCCCCTTTTTCTTTTCAGAACCGAATCTAATCTCCTTTGTTCAGCTTGTTTCCTGACCATTACCAATACCAACTTGTAACCAATCATCCTAAATCGTAACAAATACCTATAACTCACTGAATGACTAAAAACCACCTACTCCACCTCTTGGGAATGTGGGTATCATGTTCTTAAAATTACTTCCTGTTGCCTAGGGTGATAGCATCTTTAGGGGATGCTGAGAAAATTATCAAGTCCTGGTAAAGCTAACTGTATCATTTGTTGTCCAGTCTCTGTATAATTGGAAAGTGCAAGGCTTATCTCAAGTCCTTGCTAGTCTGTGAGGCTGGACCATCTCAGTTACCCACACTGAAATTGTTCTGAGCAGTTTGTAGTCCAAAGCCAATCTTTACATGGTGTTTGTCAGCTTAGTGGCATTGCCACAATCCAGGTGGAATTGTCGTTGTAGGGCCCCATCCTCCTTTTGGAGACTTCAAAGGTCGCTGTTAGGAATAGTCATGGTTCACTGCAGAAAATTTAAACATTTTAAATGTTATATGCAGCAGATCTCAAAAAGATTAAAGGACCACAATTTGTTAAGTCTATACAGAGTACAAAAACTTAATTCCTAGTTACCTGATAGAGACTCAAACCCAAAATCATGTAGAGGAAGCTAGATGAAGCCTTTTTCTAGTATTGGTTAGTACTCTATATGAACATTAATATTATGAAAGTGTAATATATATATATTAATTTTATAAATTTTAAGGTAATATTTGTACCTTATGAAAAATTTTAAAGAGTCTAAATAAGACCAGAAAATTATGATATTAGTGGCAATAAAATAATCTCTTAATTTTGGTTTTCTTCTGTCCCATATCAGGTGGCTTTTGTGACATGAGGCAGAGATTTTGGATTTTTCTGTAACAAACACGCTTGGGTTTAGAGAAGGAGAGAGCCAATCTCCAACTCCAAAGCCAGTTTTAATTTTTAATTGAACTGGGACTACAAAAAGACCATTTGCCTGCCTTATATGTCTGTAGTGAACAGCAGAAACAAACATTTGGGAAGAATTATGAAATTTTATCCTGTTAGAAATGTGATATACTATTAGGCCAATGTACACTTTTTCTTGGGACACTTTCTCTGGATTATTCATCCTTTTTCTTCAGATGTCTCATTTTCCAATAGTCTTCAGATTCCTTTGTTGGATGCCTTCATTCTCCACAAAAGACAAAACAAAGCCCTGTCACAACCCTAACTTTGGTGAGTTTCCTTTTTGGCAGGTAATATCTGATCAAATTAAAGGCATTTTAACAAATGCTATTTTATATTAAATGGTCCCTCTGATAAACTTCTAATGAAGAGGTCTCTCCTGTTTGAATCTAATCTTTATCAATTTTGAGGGTATCCATAGCTTTTATTCTCTTGTGGAAACAAAAGCAAAACCTCTTCCCCAATGTAATACATATCCTGGTTTTCATTCTGAGGTCAGCACATCTTTCAAGTTTACAGGCTGATTTAATTCAGCAGTGTTTTCTATTGTCTAATGTCTCTATAGCTGTCATTCCTTTCTCATAAGTATTTTTAAAACTTAATGTTAATAAAGCATTGTGCAATCTATCTCTGGGAGCCTTTATTGCCCATTTCTGTTTATTAAGCATACTGTTTAGAGTGCAATTCAATGTGTCTGTAAGTGCTTGTCCTATAGGACTGTGTGGTATACCTGTAATATACTTTATGCTGTGATATGCAAAACTCTGTTTCATTTTACTAGAGTCATATGCTGGAGCATTGTCAGTGGTAATTTTGTACAGGTTTACTCATGATGGCCATAACTTCTAATAAATGTGTAATTACAGAATCAGCCTTTTCAGAACTCAAAGCAGTTGCCTATTGAAATCCTGAATGGTGTGCATATTTTAATTTTCCAAACTCTACAAAATGAAGCACATCCATTTGCCAAAATTCATTTCTTTGAGTACACTTTGGGTTAGTTCCTTCAGGTAGTACAGTTTGGTTATACAAAGAATAAGTAGGACATTTCCTTATAATTTCCTTGGCTTGTTGCCAAGTGATAGAAAAATCTTTTTTCATACCCTTGCTATTACTATGGTGCCTCTTATGAAATTCTGAGGCTTCTAACACATTTACTACCAATAGCTGATTAATTTCACATTACCTTGTGCATGAGTGCCTGGTAGACCCATATAGGATTTGATATGTAATATGTACAATGGATAATTTCTATTTCTGATTTTTTTTTTGTTTTTCAAGACAGGGTTTCTCTGTGTGGCTTTTGGAACCTCTTCTGGAACTCACTTTGTAGACCAGGCTGACCTCGAATTCATAGAGATCCACCTGCCTCTGCCTCATGAGTGCTGGGATTAAAGGCATATGCCACCATTGCCTGGCTTTGATTATATCTTGTAATTGAATACATAACAAAGTTAATTCTAAATCACCTGGAATAATTTTAACAGTTTCAATATGTAAAACAATGTTTCCTTCATATTGAGAGTCAGTAATCATATTAAGATGTTCGGGAAAATCTAATAATTCCATTAGAATAGCATATAATTCTGACTTTTGAACAGACTCATAAGGGCTTTGAGCCACTTTACTTAAATTTCCTAACTTATAACCTGCCTTTCTTGATTTTTTTTGCATCAGTATAAATGGAGACACTCCAGAAGTTGGTGTTCCCTGTACAATGTGAGGGAAGATACAATTAGTTCTCTTTGTAAACTGAAGTCTTTTGCTTTTGGGATATTTCTTGCTAATCTCTTCCAAAAATTACTGCAAGCTCTTAGCCAATGTTCATTTTCTGCCCATAATGAGGAAATTTCAACATTAGTAAAAGGTACCACAATTTCCACTGGGTCAATTCCTGCTAATTGATGAAGTCTTAATTTTCCTTTCAGGATCAATTCAGAAATCTTTTCCACATAGGTCTTTAAGTTTTTACTCTGTTTGTATGGTAAAAATAACCATTCTAAGTTATTACCTTCTCTCCGGATTAGAATTCCAGTAGGAGAATGCATAGAAGGTAAAAAACAAAACAAAACAGAATTCAATCAAGCTGTGGTTCCAAATGATACACATGTGCATTTTGTAATTTTTTTCTACCAACACCAATTCTCTCTCAGCCTAAGCAGATAATTTTCTTGTATATTTAAGTTGTTATCACCTTGTAAGGTTTGAAATAAATTATTTAGTTCTTGAGTTGTCAATTCATTTGTGGGCCATAACCAGTTAATATCTCCCAGCAATTTTTGAAAATCATTAAGAGCTTTTAATTGATCTCTCCTGATTTGTACATTCTGTGGTTGAATTTCTGTAAACCTGTCTTATATCCTAGGTAATTAATAGATTATTCTTTTTGTATTTTTTCAGGAGCAATTTATAATTCCCAAGGCAATTTTTTCTTTACTTCATCAAACATTTCCTCTAAGGTATCTGCATCTGAATCGGCTTGTAAGATGTCATCCATATAATGGTAAATTATTGTGGGGGCCGTTCTCGGGTTCCTCGTGGCTTTACCCAGCAGGTCCGCATAGAGGATGATTGGGACCACGGGCCTGAGTGCAGGTGTCTAAGATGGTCTGCAATTGGCTGTGCTGGGGGTGGGGAGGTCTTTTGCTCCACCCCTTGGCGTCTCTATAAAAACCCTGGGGCCAAGACAGTCGGGGCCGTTGGAAAAGGTTCCAGGCCCTCTCGAGGCTATCATTTATTTTCTATCTGTTTATCTCTGCATGATTCTCTGCAATAAATCCTTCTATCTAATATTTCCTGCTGCTCACACTCAAGAAAACTCTGGGAAGCTGTGGGGTTGGTGGGAAAACGCCCCACAAATTATACATTGATGATACTGATTATGAGTTATTTCCAATGACTGTTGTACAAAATGTTGACATAATGTAGGGCTGTTTAACATTCCTTGTGGAAGAATTTTCCACTGATATCTTTTAACAGGCTGGGAATTATTATAAGTATTCATTGTGAAGGCAAAATTTTCTCTATCCTGTTCTTGCAAAGAGTCTTTTAAATTAATCAGTATAATAGACCCTCCTTTAGGTAATAGAGAAGGCAAGGAAATTCCAGATGGTTGAGTCATGTTATTAATAGCTCTTAGATCTGTTACCATTCTACATATTCCATATTTCTTTTTAATGACAAATATAGGAGAATTCCAAGGACTGTTTGATTCTTTGATATGTTGAGCAGTTAGCTGCTTCTGTACCAACTGTTCTAAGGAATGTGATTTTTTGATGTCAAAGGCCATTCTTCTACCCAGACAGGTTTGTCAGTCAACCATGTTAAAGCTAGGGCTGTTGGTACCTTTGAAAGATCAGCAACTATTGTGCCCTGCTCATATACAACTCAGACGCTCATTGACTGTTCTTGCCAATACCTTTTAATATTTTTTCAAGAAACATACATTAGTTTATGGTTTGTTTCTGAAATTGGAGGAATGTTAATCTGGGTATCCTATTGCTGTAACAAACCACATCCCTATAAATTCATTGCTATATTAACCACATATGGTTTTAATTTTCCTTCCTGTCCTTCCAGTCCTAAACATTTGATCCATTTCACACTTGTTTTACCTGAGATAAAGTTGCAATCCCTAAAAACTAAACATATACCTCCTGAAGAGGCCAGTTTGGATGCCAAGGTTTTGGTTCAATTATTGTTACATCTGCCCATGTGTCTAGCAAACCCTCAGTTACAATGCCATTTATTCATATTTTTAACTTTGGTCTTTGATTATTTGTAGAAGTTTGCCAAAATATTTGCTTTATGGTTTCTCCTGAAAATTTTATTTTATCTTCTAAAAGCTGTCCTGTCATTCAGAACAGTATAATTTTTGCATAATAGGCACTGAGTCTTTTAATTGCTCTGTGGAAGAGTTTCCCCAATGCTGACAGGGAATGATTGAGTCGAATTTGATATGGGAGCCTGCCAGAGGCCCGCTGTTGTGTTTCCTGATGGCAAAGGATTACCTTCTCTGTCCCATGTTGATCTGCATTCATTAGTCCAACGTCAGCCTTTGCCACACCTTCTGCATATTCCAGAAGGCTGGGGCCTTATGTTTAGATTCTCTCTAGAAAAAACATTTGCCACGGACTGGCCACGGGAGTACCATGACTGTAGGAGAACCAGGGCTTGGGTAGTCAGGAAGGCAAGGATTCAGCGAATGACAGATAGACAACACACTCAGAAGTGGTTTGAATCTGCTGCAATTTTACTTCTACAAATCAGTAGTTTATATACAGAAAAGAAAACTATCAAGTAATACAAGGAACAACAAGAGCTTGGCAATAATTCAATTACATCATCTTTTAAAAAAAAAAGCAAGCACACAGTTATTAATCGGTGCTAGACATATCCCTTCACCCACAAGAACTTTATGACCCAAAGAGCAGTCTGTGTTTTTTAAACAGTACAGTCCCTAGACTTGTGTAGGCTTCTTTGCGGTTGTGGCTGTGTCCTTCATGTTTATCTCAGCCACTCTCTAGTTTATTATGCACTTCTACTTTTCTGGTTCTCATGACCCACTTAGCCAGTTTGGATGCTGCAGATCCTCCCTAAGTCTTTCTTCAGTTCTTTACCATATATCTCTTCTAATATAAAACCTTTTTACCTGCTGAAATATGGACTCTTATACTTTTACACCTGTAAGGGGAAGGGGTTCTGCTGTAGTCCTTAAGTTTCCCATGCTGAACTTCCTCAACAGAGGGGCACACCATCTGCCTCCTATGAGATAATGTTTTCTGCCATAAATCACTTTAGTTGGGATTCCTAAAGAATTCCTAGTGGGTGAGTGTTCATTCCCTAGAAGTACCTGAACTATTATACTTTCTTTATCTAGCGGCTTGAGGTCTTAAAAAATAGCTCATTCTGCTATATTTAATTAAGATCCATGTCCAGCTTCCCCTTTCCTCCATAGTTCACAACCCAAGCATTCATTAATTTTGGCTGTGCTTCATAGATTAATTAGAATATTATCAGAAAAGCAGTTATACACAACCCATAGCCCAGGGAGCTCATGATCCGTGAAGCAGGTCTCCTTCGAGAAGGAGGCATAACACGGGCACTCTGTCAGGGACCTCCAGGGAGCTTAGTCCCATGGGACACGTATCTCCCATCCACTGTTATTGACATAATTGTTCATGTCACACAGACAACACTGGAGTTGGTGTGGCAAACATTGTTCCTAGGAATGCCTTGCCTACAATCCCTTTTCAGATGACCTGCTTTACCACAATTAAAACATCTAACCTTTTGATTTTTCTTAAAATTTTAAGAAGTCACTTCTATCTAAATATCATAAACATTAGATCCAATATCAGGGATAATTCTAATCCATTCATCTATGGGTTTGGATCTCACCTTTAAAGGCCTGATCACCCTTTTAAATTCAGGATTAGCATTTTTCAAAAGCCAAAGATTCAATTAATATTCATCCAACTTCTTGATCTTATATCATTCTATATACAGCTGAAGTCAATCTCTGTAAAAAAAAATCAGTGAAGGCTCTTTGGGGCCTTATATAATTTTAGTAAATATCTCAGTCTTCTTTCCTAATTCTTCAATTTTGTCCCAAGCATTCAAAGCTGCTGTATGGCACAGGGCTAAGGTGTGATCATCAAATGTAATCTGTCTTTCCACATCAGCATAATGGCCCTTACCAAGGATTTGATCTCATAACATCTAACCATACCTCATTGTCCACTGGCCCTAGCTTCATCTCTACACCAGGTTCTACACTGTAACTGAGGACAAGCTTTCAATACTGCTGCAACTAAATCTTTCCAGTTTCGTGGAGTAATTCTATTCTAAATAACTCATAAATTTAACATCTGCTTCACGAAAGGTGAATGCATACCATATGAAACTATTGATTCCTTAAATCTCTTCAAATCTAACATTTCTGCAGGATCCCAGTTTACTTCTAAACAGCCTTGGGGGTGCCTATCATCTGGTGGTCATTCTTGAATGGTAACTAGATAAATTAAGGGTGGTTTTCTAATAACCTTGGGCCACTCCTCTTCAGTTTCATAATGCAATGGTGTGCTAAGTTCTGCTCTAAACTCCTCTGACTGTGAATGAATATTTTTATTGGTTCCATTAGTCTGTTTTTCTAAGGATTTTATCTTATCAGTCAATTTTTCATATTTGGCACTGATATCAATCAACTTTTTAGGGATAAAATAAGAATTACCAAATTAGTAATGATTATAATTGACATTCTATAAATATCTGCTATGTTAATTATACCTTCATTTAATTGTTCCATTTTCAAACCATCCATTATGGAATCATACAGAGGTCTACCTCCCTTCATTATAATATCATTTCCCATTTTAACAATAAAAAGGACCTCTTTTGTTTAAATAATTCCCCTCTTTAAGAATTCCCAGTTGTCTCACCAAATCTGCTGCTGATGACAGTGAAGCATGAGGCTGGCTGTTCCTGCATAGCATAGTTGGGCAGAGAACACAGATGGTGCACAGCCTGGCTGAGGGCAGCTGCAGCTGCTCACGTGTAGTTGTGAGCTGAGACTGTGTGGTGGTTTTTACAACAATAGAAGCCTGAGAAGGTGCGGAGGTGGCTAACTTAGAGTGGCAGCAGCCTGAGAAAGGGGTCCAAGGGAAGCCTGAAACCCATGGGGAGGAGCCAAGGAGCCAGCCATCTGAAAACCACACAGGGGAATGTATAGAAGAAGCACATGTGTCAGGAGCTGCCTGGTGACAGAGCTGGCCAGTGGTAGGCAGCTAACTCCTGTTTGGAGCCTAGGCACCTGTGGAGTTTGGGGCCTGTGGTGTTTGAGCCAAAGCTGGGGGTTGTTGTAGAGAGGCTGCAGTAGGAAAATCCCACACTTACTCAGAGGGATTGGGGAAAGGGGGGGGGGGGAGCCAGCCAATTCTGGTGGCTGTGGATATGGTAGTGGCTGCACTTGCAGGTGGCAGCTGTGGTGGCTGCAGAGCTAGGGACAAGCAGCTATCTCATGATTTCATGCCCCGAGTTGGATGCCAGATGAAAAGTTTATCTAATTATTCTTTATCAATAAAAAATTGGGAGTCAGATATCAAAGTAAGAACTTAAAGATCAGAGAAGTGCTGGAGAAGCCACCAGTGCCCTCTTCTCTCTTCCATTCCTCAATCCAAAAGGCTGAGATCCTCTCTCAGTACTATCTTACCACTTCCTGTCTCCTATTTATCCTCAGTCCTCCAGGACCCCTATGATTAATTTTGGTCAGCTAGTGACTAGCTGTGCCCTCTGGCTCAAAGCAAACTTTATTGTCAGAATGTGATTAAAATATCACACAAAAACAGGAGAAGAATATGTGTGTGTAGCACAACTCTCATTTGAGACCAGAATAGAAGGAATAGTTTATATATACTGCAAGAGGAAACAGTCTAGGCAATAGCTAGATTAGAGGTTGTTTCAGATTAAGTCAGTGAGCTCTACCAGTCTCTGTTATAAAGGAGGTCCTGTTGGGGCACAGCAAGTGCCTTTCAGTGTACTTTCCCAGCACGTGCTAATTCATACCAAATGAATGAAGAAAAAACAAGTTGATGGGTGTACAATTTGGAGAGGTTAGTTTGGACCAATGAAATTTCCAATTGGACAACTCTCTCATATTGGTAAGTGCAAACCTGATTGGCTCATTTCAGTCAGGTGAGAGGACTGAGACACAGGGCATTTGGCTGTGGCTTGTGTGCCAGCATATTGCACTCACCAGCTAACATTTTACACAGGGTGGGGCCATGCAATCTCTTATTAATGGTATTCTTCTTACCAGGAAAGATCCTACTCTCTTTCAAAAATCAATATTGCTAAAGATAATGAGTCTTTCTCTGTCCTACCAGCCAGCTTCCAAATAATGACACAGAGACTTCTTAATTATGAATGCTCAGCCTTAGGTTATGCTTGTTCCAAACTAGCTCTTATAACTTACATTAACCCATATCTTTTAATCTACATCCCACCACATGGATTTTTACCTCCCCTTCATTCTGAACCTCCAACTCCCTCCAAGACTCCCTGGAGACCCATGGCAACTCTGCCTTCTTTTTCCTAGAGTCATCTCTGTGCCCAGAAGTCCCACTTATACCTCCTGCCTAGCTATTGGCTATGTAACTCTTTATTAAACAATAACAACAACATATTTTCACATAGCATACAAATATCCTACATCAGTTAAGTGTTCTTTAGTTATTTTTATCTCATTTTAACGTTAAGTGCTGGCATCTGTCTATCTGTGTTCTATTGCTGTGAAGAGTCACCATGACCATGGGATCTCTTATAATCAAAAGGATTTAGTGAGGGCTTGCTTACAGTTTCAGAAGATTATTTTCATTACTGGGAGCATGGCAGCACATAACCAGCCATAGTATCTAAGACTTCTATATCCACATCCAAGGGTGGCAGGAAAAGAGAAAGGCTCTGGGACTAGCTTGGGACCGTGAAACATGGAAGCCCACCCAGAGTGGCACACTTCCTCCAAAAAGACTACATCTATGCCTACAAGGCCACACCTACTAATCCTTCCAAAGTATTAATGATGACTAAATATTCAAACATATTGGCCTATGGGGACCACTCTGCAACATGTCACATACTACCAACATGCAGTTTACTAGCATTACCATTAAAAAGTTGGAATGGAAGCATAGTAAGGAAATACTGGAAAAAAGTAAGACCAAAAATCAACTTGGCATACTACAAATTCTGTATCTCCATGTCTGATGTCAAACACTCTTCAGATCTCCAATTCCTTTCAGCTTTGTTGACTGCAATGCTATTCTCTGCCTTGGGCTGGTTCCACACCCTGTTAGCAGGTTTCCTTGGCAGGTATTGAATGACTCTGGGATTTCCAACATCTTGGGGTCTCCAACACAATCTAAGCTTCACCTTCACAGCTTCATGCAATGGTTTCTCTGGGCTTCCATGGAGAGAAATCCTTGACAAATCCCTGGCCTCATTGGCGGTTCTTAGTCTCAATACCCTTCTAGTATCCTTGACCAAGAAGCCAAAACCAAGGTCAAATCTGCCAAGTTCTGCTACTTGCTAGGGCTGGACTTGGAAACCTCCTTAAGTTACACTTACACCAGCTTTCCATTGCTGATGTTTGCCTTCCCTGCTTGTGCTGTCCTTTAATTCCTTCTCACTGTTTGAAAGCCACTACTCCCTTCAATGCATATATCACCCGGCTTTTCTTTAAACTTTTTTTCTCTTCGTGTACCAGACTTGGCTCCATTATACTTCCTGGATCTCCTTTTCAGCTAAAAAATGGACATTATTTTCCTTGCTCAGATTCCTGATTTCATTATAACTCTGTACAAGAGGGACCACTGAAAACCACAGGACACAGTTGTTGCTAAAGTTTTCCTGCCTGGCCCACAGTCAGGATAAATCTCTTTCACCTGCCAGTCCCACAGCCGCTCAGACCCAACCAAGGAAACATAGAGACTTCTATTGCTTATAAACTGTATGGCCGTGGCAGGCTTCTTGCTAACTGTCCTTATATCTTAAGTTATCCATTTCCATAAATCTATACCTTGCCACCTGGCTCGTGGCTTACCGGCATCTTTACATGCTGCTTGTCCTGGCGGTTGCTGGCTGGCAGGCAGTCTCCTTCTGCCTTCCTGCTCTTTTAATTCTCTCTGTTAGTCCCGCCTACTTCCTGCCTAGCCACTGGCCAATCAGTGTTTTATTAGCAACACATTTGCCATACGGAACATCCCACAGCACACAGTCAATAGCAGGCTGTCTTGACACCACTTCTGCCAATGCAATTATTTTAAACTTCTTAAATTTAGCCTCCTTTAGAAAACAGGGCAGAAATCAGCCACATTATTTGCCAAAATATCATAGGAACATTTTCTAGCCTACTTATTCTCCTCTAAAACCTCCCGAGCAGAACCATCATAATCTACATTTCTCTCAGCCCCACTGTCTTTCACATTCCTTTTAGTATGTCTTACTAAGGCCCATTTAAAGCATTCAAGCACTTTCCTAATCCAAAGCCCCAAAGACCGTATTCCACCAACAAGCAGCATGGTCTGTGGCCTGTCGCAGGAGTACCCTGTTCCCTGGCACTAACTTCAGTCTAAAACAGTGTTCTTTTGCTGAAAAGAGAAAACATGAATAGAGCAAATATTTTAAAGAAAATCATTAAATTGTAGCTCTGTATATTTATGTTATTGTCATCATTGTGAGGAGCATGGCAGCACACAGGCAGACATGATGGCTGATAGTT
>CABHPP010082677.1:0-29019 GCA_902168425.1 Peromyscus attwateri | reverse complement strand
TTTATAATTTAATTTAATTTTACATATCAGCCACGGATTCCCTCCTCCCGACTCCCCCTCCCCCCAACAGGTAACCCAGACTCAGAAAGACAAACATGGTATGTACTCACTCATAGGAAGATACTAGATGTGGAGCAAGGATGACTGGACTGCTACTCACATCACCAGGGAGGCTACCTGGAAAACAGGACCGCAAGAAAGACACAGGGATCGCCTAATGATGGAGAAATGGATGAGATCTTCATGAACAGCCTGGACATAAGTGGGGGAAATGAAGGGCGAGGGTCAAGGGAAAGAGAGCTTGGGGGAGCGGGAGACCCCAGCTGGATCAAGAACAGAGAGGGAGAACAAGGAATAGGAGTCCATGATAAATGAAGACCACATGAGAATAGGAAGAAGCAAAGTGCTAGAGAGGCCCACAGAAATCCACAAAGATATCCCCACAATAGACTGTTGGCAATGGTCGAGAAACAGCCCGAACTGACCCACTCTGGTGATAGGATGGCCAAACACCCTAATTGTCATGCTAGAAACCCCATCCAATGACTGAGGGATCTGGAAGCAGAGATCCACGGCTAAGGCCCGGGTGGAGCTCCGGGAGTGCAAAACAGACTTCTGTAACTGGCTCATGCATTTATTCTCATGCTACACTAATGAAATACAGTATTTCATTAGTAGCTGCAAAGACACAATTTATAATGGTGGGGATGGAAGTGCAGGAAAATATCTATTTTATGTTTGTCATTTTAAAACTGGACACACAAATTTGCATGTTAAACTGAACTTTCTTTCAAAACATGTAAAAAGTAACAGCTGTATTTTTTAAAAATTGTTATGTTGGATAGAATGTCAGTTCAAGTATAATGTGCTAATGTTTTTTGGGGGGGGTTAATATTTCAAAGTTGGCTGAAGTTTTATTTGATAAATTGGAGCATATGAGGGTGATAATCAGAGTGGGCAACCAGGCTTGCAACTGGATAATTTTCATTATTAAAAGCTATATATTATTTTAATATATTTCTATGTAACACAATTTTTAAATTAAAGTGGTTCACATTTTTATTAAACAACAGAACGTTATATTTTAGTATAGTGACTCAAAGAGGCATTACCTACTTTAACTTAGATTAGACACATGTAATGTCAGCACAGAAGGATGGAAGAGATGAAGTAGTCACAAAGTGTTGACCAGAAAACCTAAGAAACCTGACCCAATAAAAATCATATCCCATAAAAACAATTTATTCTTATTCTCCTCTTATTCTCTTATTGCCTTTTAATGGGTGGCTTCCAAACCTAAAGAAACAGAAAAAAAACACTAATACCTTTAAAGCAAGTGAAATGAAACAAAAGGAGGAAGTTTTGACCAAAAACAGTATTTTTCTGCAACAATTTTCCCATGCTGTATCTGAAGTTTCTTTTCACTACTCAGGTGGCTGACTAAAGCAGGTGTTTACTCAATGGGACCCCTAGATCTTGAATGAGTTAATAGTGATTTCCTAAGTAAAGAACACGGTGTAAAATAGTGTATTCTGAAACATCCCTTTAAAAGTTGGATGTTTCTCTCACATGAAATGTATTTGGAAAGATTTTTCTAAGCATTTTGTTAAGATTAAAAGAGAAAGAAATAGCCTTGCTCGCTCATCCCTCCCCTCAACTTTTTCTGGCTATCTATGTACCTATAAATCTATTTTTTTAATAACCAAACTAGCTGTAGTTAGAATTATTCTTTTCACTTATGTTTGAGGAGAGGTAGAGGACATGAGAAAAGAAGAAAACCATTGTGGACTATAAGCATACAAAGAGGAAGGTGGAAGAAAGAGAGGGGAGAAGAGACAAATGTAAGGAAGGGAGATGAAAAAAATAGAAACACATATTTAACTTGCAATTTGAAAGGGTTAAGAATTTTCTCTGTTCTCTGTTTGTTATTACCAGCATTTTTTCCATTCCACATTTCTTGTACATTAAGGGTTTATAACTCAGGGGCTGTTGAAACAGCTCAGCAGGCAAAGTACTCTAATGCAGGTGTGAACACTAGATTTGGGATTCCCAGAGCCTACGTATGAGGCGTGGTATGTAGTGTACTTCTATAACCCCAGCATGAGGCAGAGATAACTTGTATCTGTAACTTATTGTCTAGCCAACAAATTAATGGATGAGCTTTAAGTTCTGTGAAAGTCTCTAACCCCAAAATTAAAGTGGACAGAGATCAAGAAAAAACACGACATTGATGTCTGTTCTCAATCTGTATGTGCACACACATACACTTGCATGCACACATGCACATAGCACACTAACAAGTGCGTATAACACATGAAGAGACATCACACACATGTGTATAAACACATGTGCATACTAATAAGTGCATATAACGCATGAAGAGACATCACACATACCTACACATACCAAACACACACACACACACACACACACACACACACACACACACACGTAAAACACACAAAAAACATTAAAATTAAAATTGAAAAAACTGGATATATGTGTGATTGTGTGTGTGTGTGTGTGTGTGTGTGTGTGTGTGTGCAGAGTGGGAAAAATACCCTCAAATAATACTCTAATATAGAATAATATCTAAAGGCCCAAGTAAATATGAATGCAAGGCAGTCAGCCAATGATTTCGAAACTTTAAAAATGAGCAACAAGTTGGTTATGGTGGCTTGTTACTTTGATTCCAGCACTTGGGAGGCAGAGGCAGGTAGATCTCTTCGAGTTCAAGACAAGCCTGGTCTATGTGAGGTGACACTGGGGCAGGGAGTGGGGGGAAGAAGAAAGAGAAAGAGAAAAGAAAATAAACAATCAAACAAACAAAAAAAAAACCGAGCAATAATATTTGCCCATCATGCAAAACAGAATCTGTAATACACCACTGAAGTACCACACTTCTCAGAGTGGACAATCCTTTGTATTGGCTTGAAAGGCAGTATTTCCTTCATACTTATGCCACTACAATAGAGCATTGGACAGGACACTATTATCCTTGATGAAATGTAGATGATATCAACTAGCAGGTTCATCAAATTCCTCATGTAATGGTCTGCCACTTTCTATAGATGATCTCCCTAGTAGCATGCTGGGTAATTCTGAAAGATGCCCCTGCTAGGAACATCATTCTGTATATTTTTCTCATTAATAGATTGAAAGGGTTCTAAATTAAAATTTCTGATAATTCTTCTGATTAACTAAAATGTTATACTAGTTTTGCTGTGTTTATTTTTTTTTTAAGAAAAAGACCCTTTAGTATTAGATTCTTTAATGATTAAGTGGCCCTTGTCTAAGTGTAAATGTTGGGTTGATGTGTTGTTTCACAGCTTTCATGCAAAATGTAACTGATTACTCCTTGGGGAACTGATTTGGGGAAAAACTTCTGTGAGTGAATCTCCTACTTTTACTCCTTTAGAGGAAGGGATCCCTGAGCTCTGGACGAACTCGAATATCACAGACAACATATATTTTCCTTCCATATGATTGTTCCCATCAAGCAAATGATTAGAAAAATTAACATGCAAATACCACGCTAAGCCAGCTCTTAAATAGGAAGAAAATATCCACCAATGCATTTCAAACATCACTAGGACCAAAATCTATTTCTATCAATGTCATTTAGTTTTATTATAATCAGAATACATTGTTTGCAGAAAAATATTAATTTAGGTAGGTCTGAAGAATTGTCACCCAGTTAATTAATCCCATCTGCTATTTTACTGTCAGAGCAGCCACAATCTGTTTGCCAGGGATTCAGAACCATAGAAAAGGCCCCATGAGCCCCACTAACAATCTATGTCTACAACAGCTTTCCTCTAATACACACGGACTTAAATTTGAAAAGGTGACAGAGGAAAAAAACTCTATCAGGATAATCTGCCTTATTTCATTTGTGTCATGAAAATTTATTAAATTAACTTCAAATATCATGACATTAAAAAACATCCCAAACTGTGAAATTGAGGGGGAGGAAATGAAGAAAGGTATAGGAATACGTTTATAAATTTTACCTTTGTTCCTAAAATCAAATTAGTGGTTTCAATCATTATTAAAATGTGGCCTCATTCCATGTAACTGTTTCTCTGATGGCTGATGTCACAAACCGCTCTCCTTGTGTTATGTTAACTTTGGACTCCAATGTATACCTGCTTTTATTCTTTTTATATATTTTGAAAGACCTAATGTTGGATGTTTTTCTGGGAAATAACTCACATGTGACAATGTAATGAGAGTAATTACCTGCATTATAATTTTCCCAAATTGACATATGGCGTCATGTATTCCCCAGTGAGTTTACCATTCAGGTGTGTAGGGAAATATGTTAACTCTTCTGACACCCATTTCATTCAATATTGAAGGCAACAACATCCCACACAAAAGACCCCTTTGTTCATAAAGAAAGCAAGTCTATCATATATACTGTGTCACCAGTGAGGGCAAAGGTCAGATAGATCATTCTAGATACCAAGTTTCCTTTCAGGTTTATCACTATAATTTTACAGGTCATTGATATAAAAGCTACCATACAAGTAATCAGAAAGTGACCAATGACAAAGGTTCACATGCAATTTTTATTTAATTTCTTTTGGGGAGATGATCTATTTGATGTTCCCCTAACAGACTTTGAATTCACAGTCTCTCTGTGTCAGCCACCACAGCATCTGAGATTGCAGGGGGCATCACCTCACTATGTTAAAGCACTGTTTTTAATTTTATTTTATTTATTCTCAATCTGGCCTTGGGAATCACTTGTCTTCTTTATTTGAATCCAATCATAATCCTACCATTAATTTTGTCCTTCTGTGATGGTGTTAATTGTCAACTTCACAGAATCTAGACTCACCCTGAGACCTGCCTGTGGGGAATTGTGTTGATTATGTTGACTGATGTTAGAAGATACATCTAAATGTGGGCAAGACCATTTGGTACTTAGCAGGGCTGGACTGTAGACATGGGGAAAGGGAAGGTAACAACATACATGCAGTTTGCTTCTGCCTCCCTCTGCTTCTGAACAATAACTGCAATGTGATCTGATGTGTCATATTCCTGCCTTTGTGACTTCCCCACCATGATGCAATATACCTTGAACTGTGGGCTAAACAAATCCTTTCTTCCTTAAGTTGCTCAGGTCAAGGATTTTATATGACAGCATAATAAAAGTGATGAAGACAGCTTTCATGGATATATTTTCCAATTCATCTGTCTTTTTGCTTTTTCTTTAACTAGAGGAATAGTATTTAAAGTCATGAGATAAAGTGTCATTTATCTTAATGTGTGTCACCTATAAAACTGTATTTTCATTTGCTTGATTGCTAACCATAGATATATTTAAATTAATGCTACCCAAACCTAATCACATCTTGTTTTCCCTTAAACTACATCTTTTTGTCTGTATTATTATTCTGTCATCAGTATTAATCTATCTTCTGTATTATTATTATGAAATAGTGGTGGTCCATTTTTATTGTTCAATTAATTCAAAAGCTCAATCATCTTTGTGTCTTTTTTATGTACTATCCACACTCATTAAAGTCATGACACTCATACCAAAATGTAAGGTTTTGAGGCTAGACATTACCAACACCCAATAATTTGACATGATATGCCGAATATTAGCTGTACTCTGATTTTCTATTAGCAAATATTTACCAATGTGCATGTGACGCCAAATAATTATTAGACATCACCCATGATAATTGATGTGGTAGAATTTTTATGCTAGTCATTTGTTTGACATCAGTGTGTTATTATAGGATTTGAAATTTGTTTTTCATAAACACTGTTTTCATGATCTTATGTATCAGACTGGAATTACATAGTCATCCTCTTCTCCACAGCCCATGGTGAAGAAACTTTCTAATACCAAGAAACATCTGGTATTTTTTCACAATCATTTAAGAGAAAATATGTTATACAATTTCTTAAGTTGGGCTGTTCTTAAGTATTTATTTAGCTTTGAATTTGCTGTAGATATTAGATATGAATCTTCTCATTCTTGGGCCATGTGTACAATTACTTAATTTTAAGAAATCATATTTCTATTGGACACAAAAGTTTTGGAAAAATCTTTCCTAGACACACTGAAGAATAATAAAACATCAATCCTTAATACAAAGAAGTTTAAATTCTAGTGCAAAATAAAACCATGCTAGGCAACAGGCAATAATCATAATAAATCCTCACATTTTGCTATGAGTCCTAAGTCCCAAATTAAAAAAAAAGAGTAAATTCAGGTGGGTTTTGAATCTGAGGAATGAAGCTGTAGTTTACAGAGCTACAAAATGAAGTCATTTTGACCTTCTTGTAGATATTGTGACAGAAAAAAATAGATTACTATCCTTTTCTCCTTCTTTCTCAAGGAAGGGCTCTCTTTCTATGCTTTTTCCTTTTCTTCCCAATCAACTCTTGTTCTAAGTGGTGAGATGGAAAATCGAATGGCTGAAGGAATAAGCTCCAAAATAGTCCATGAAAGAAGCCGTTCCTAAAGAATGAAGAGTTAATAAAGAATTTTTAGTAGCCTATTGACTCAGATTCACTTTGTTACCATTTAAATGGATCCAAATGGAATGTGAAGCTTAACATATCACGACACAGATTTTAAGTTCAGGTGGCTGCAAACATTTGCTCATTAATCCTGGTTTGTCCGATGCATCAGCATCAGTAGTAGCAAGAAGGTAGGCAGCCTAGCCTCAAGTTTTATTTATTCTTTTATTTGTCTGAAAGATGGGATAAAAAGAAAACAATAAAAACCATAATAGTCTGCACATTTACTTTATTCTTTTAAACCAAAAAGACTTATTCTCTGTCAGCTCTTGTGGTTTGATGAGAACCAGTATTCTGTTGCCATTAGTAAATGACCATAAATGAATTTCTAACTCATACGGCTGTGCCCTATGTTTCACTGACACATTGTGTGTCTCCAGTGTTTATATGTCCTTAGTTTTAGGTTTTTATCTAAGCCGGGAATTTATCCAAAGTTCAAAGATCATTTTTGGTCACATTATATTGGCAGTTACAAATATTTGTAAATATTGAAATTATATTTTGTCAGTCTGAATGTTTTAGAGTTTCTGTACTATATTTATAATCTCTTTGCAAGATACCAACTAGGATTTTTTGGTTATACATATTAAAATAGGCTTTTTGTGAGCAATAACATTTTCTTATATCCTATTTATTAATTTGCTATGTTCAGAAGTGATAGAGTCTCTACGTCAACATTTTAAATGCATACTCACTCTAACCGGTAATTGGGGAAACAAACATCCCATATTTCATAATAGGTTCAGTTTATGCCTGCTGTTTCTGCACACACTCAGTAATCCCGCCATTCCCTCTAGAAAATATTCACCATCGTATGATAAATGAAGTGGTCACCATGCCCATGATTGATATAAACCTGATGTCGTTAAGGACATTGTTCTTTAATGTGACTTCCATGACAGCATTGTCTGTCTTTTGGAATCTGAATTGTCCCCTCTTTTGGAACGTCCCCAGATCCTTTGAGAATTACTGCTGTCATCCTTTCTCTCTTCAGCAGTGTCCTGGATATTTATCCTCATTAGATGAAGGCTACTGCAATTGGTCTTTCTTCCTGTCCCCAACCTGAGACAGATCCTTTCTGTGCTTTGTGCTTTGGAGCAGCCAAACACCATGATGTCTCATTTATTCCCAAGCTTGCCTCTCTTAATGTTCACAGCATTCAACTTCACAAGCATAACTATTCCCTGGATAGTCTGTGCTGTGCCATTGAGATCTTGTTCAAATAGTCTTTCTCTCACCAGGTTCTCATTTGCATTTCTTCTTGGGGAGGGGGTCCTCATTCATTGCCTATCCCTAGTCTGTCCTGTAACCTCATCAACACCCAAAAGATTTCATTCTGTAATTTTCTCTTTATCATTGCTTTATATTAACCTTTCTTTACCCTTAGTTTATTCTCTGATCAAAATAGTTTTCCCTTTAGATACATTTAACTTTATTACTTGTTTTCAATTCTCTAAAAGTGCCTCAGTTCTATCAGAACAGACTCACCATGCTTTGTTCATTGCTGTCTGTTTGATGTCTGTTTGAATCCTGGCCCATGGTAGGCAAGCAAACATGTGTGGTGAATGAACATTTGAATCAGTTACACTATAACTCAATTCTCACCTAGGAAATGACTCAATTAAAAAAAAAAAGATCTACATTCTTATGTACTGTTCAGTGTTACCTCTATTTTATATTGTTGAAGCAAGTGAGATCCCCAAATATCATACTTTCCATATCCAATATTTATATTTAATCTTAGCCCCTCTACTCCCAAATTCAGATTGTACCAATGTGGATAGGAGACCTAAAGATATTATTAGGCTATGAAGGCTCCTTGGTCATAATATAAGGATCATTATGTTATGATTCTTAAAATACATGGGCATTCTGTAGCATAGAGCTGGCCTAATGTTCTGCTGTCAAAACTCTAGCAAAAAAATCATTTCCTGTTTATGTATTCTCATTAAGTCATGGAAAAAAACTGCAAGACTATGTGACAGTCAAGCTGATCATATCATATACTCACTTCTTTTTTAAATGTCCAACTCCTGTCTTCAAATGGTGACCAAACTAGCATGTTAGAAAATCACATCTGTTATCTGACATTGGTTTCCCTACTGATTTGTCTCATGCCATATTCAAACCATTTACATAGCTATGTTCCTACCACAGTGATCTGCATTCCCTGTGTATAGTACTCTACTATACCCTCTCTATCTTCTTTTCAAGACTCTGACAACTCCAAGAGCCAGTGCTTTCCAACCTGACTTACCCCTCCATAGTCTCAAAATCTTCCCTTGTGGAGCATTCCCAATCTCATGATGTAGCATTTTATATATTTAAAAATTGTCTTGTCTTTTGATGACTTAGCCTACACTATACACCCATTTAGGGCAGTGATAATTTTACCTTTATCTTTACATCTTTGATATCTGGGGAATTGGCTGATTACAGTAGGTGAGGACTTTAACTTCTGTCAAACTTAAAGGTCTTCAAAAATTCTTTCACCATTAATGAAAGTGTTTATATCTAAACCCAACTTTCAACTTGCACAGCCTATGGTATCTTTTCATGCCTACTCAATGATCATGATCATCTACTCACTGTACTCCTAACTTTCACATATCGTGTGTGTTTACATCTCCAAAGAATCATTCTCATCTGTCTATAACACACACAAGCACACACACACACACACACACACACACACACACACACACACACTGCTTTTGATCTGTATTTTTATCCTTAACACCACCTAAGCTTACCAGTTAAAATCTTCTTCCTGAGCTCCATTTTCCAACTCAATTTCTTTTTTTTTTTTTTAAGTGCATTGGTGTTTTGCCTGCATGTATGTCTGTGTGAGAGCTTTGGGTCTCCTGGAACTGGAATTGCAGACAGTTGTGAACCGTTATGTGGGTGCTGGGAATTGAACCCGGGTCCATTTGGAAGAGCAGAACAGTGCTCTTAACCTCTGAGCCATCTCTCCAGTCCCCCCAACTCAATTTCTTGACAGATATGTTTGTCTTTTAAGTTTTCCCCCTTGTCAGTTTTAATTTTTAAATAATGTGCTTCAGCTTGGCTGCTACTAAAATGACTGAGAGATGTGTGCTGTGGGACAGTCTTTCTGTATGCTGTGAATATATGTTGCTCCTATTGGTTAATAAATAAAGCTGCGTTGGCCTATAATAAGGTGGTATAAAAGCCAGGAGGGAAATCTAAGCAGAGAGACAGGGAGAAGAAGGGTGGAGTCAGGGAAGACACCACTCTACCGCCCAAGAAGCAAGACACCAGCAGACCAGTGATGGCACAGACATGTAGTAAGTAGTATATAGATGGATAGAAATGGGTTAATTTAGCTAGCAATAAGCCTGAGCCATAGACCAAACAGTTTTTAATTAATATTAAGTCTATGAATGTTTATTTGGGACCAAGCATCTCTGGGACACAAGAAAACTTCCATCTACAAATGTACAAAGAAGAGACATTTATTTCCTACTCTTCAGGGACTGAGGAGTCCAAGTTCAATGTACCTTCAAAGTGATAGTCTCCCGGTGACATTTCTTTTTTCATGAAGATTGCCTTTGATGTTGTGTCCTCCAACAGGGAGAAATGCTGTGACATCACATCCTTGATGGAGAAAGAAAAAGGACCAACCTCTCTTCAACCAAACTTATGCATAATGACTCAATTCATTCTTCCAGAAGGGACTTCCATGACCTATCTGCCCCCCAAAAAAAGTTTGTCAAGACTGTTGCATTGGGAATTAATTTTCAGCACAAATATTCTTATTTACTTATAGTTGATTTTACATATAAATGCAATATATTTAGATTATATTAACCCTCACTGTCCTCTTCCAATATCTCCTCGACCCTAACCTGTATCATAATCCAGACTTCTTCTCTGACTCATCTTCTCTCTAATACTTCATTTTAAAAACCTACTGAGTCATAGGAGGGTAGCACATGCTTCTAATTCCAGCAATCAAAAGGCAGAGCAAGCTGTAAGTTCTATTCCAACCTGGTCTATAGTGAGTTTCAGATTCCAGGTCAGAGCAGAGGCTACATAGTAAGATCCTGTATTGAAAACAAACAAACACTGAGTCCCATTACTACCGTCTGCATGTGCATGGGTGTGAGGATACCACTGTAGTATCCACAACCTACCATGGGACACAACACTAAAGAAAACTATCTCCTCTATCAGCATCTGTCACCTGCCAACACTTCCTCAGGTGGAAGACAGGCTCATATAGAGGTGGGCCCTCCTGAGTCTTCCCCTACCAATGCTGGATGGAGTACTGATTGGCTTCATCTGGCACAGGTCTTGTGCAGACAACCATAGATGCTTTGAATTTGCTTGTGCAGCAGCCCTGTCCCATCCATTCTTCTTTACTCCCTCCCTGCTTTCCTTCCTACCTTTCTTCCATCCTTATTTTCCATATCCAATAAAATACGCTTCATGTCTTTAAAAATATTCTTTCAATCTTAGATTACTTCCCACCTTCTATTCTTATGGAAATGAAACCTTTTTTCTCTCATATATTACATCCTAACCGCAGTTTCCCCTCCCTCTTTTCCCTCTCCTTCCTCTCCTCCCCCTACTCTCTTCCCCCACCTTCCCTCTCCACAGACCTACCCTCCCTCCTTCCCTCCTTAGAAGTTGAGTACTATTATTTCAAGGTCTGTAAAAAGTTGTGTTGGACTTTTGATGGGGATTGCATTGAATCTATCAATTGCCTTTGACAGGATGGCCAGTTTTACTATGTTAATCCTATCGACCTGTAAGCATCAGAGATCTTGCCATCTTCTGTCGTCTTCAAATTTTTTTTCAAAGACTCGAAGTCTTTATCATACAGGTCTATCACTTGCTTGGTTAGAGGTTCACCAAGATACTTTATATTATTTGTGGCTATTGTCAGGGTGTTGCTTCCCTGATTTCTTTCTCAGCTCATTTGTAATTTGTATATAGATGGGCTACTGAGGTTTTTGTTTTGTTTTGTTTTATTTATTTATTTTTTTTGAGTTTTCTTGTATCCAGTCACTTCACTGAAGGTGTTTATCAGCTGTAGGAATTCCCTGGTAGAATTTTTGGGATCACTTATATATATTATCATATCATCTGCAAATAGTGATACTTTGACTTCTTCCTTTCTAATTATATCCCCTCGATCTCCTTTAGTTGTGTTATTGCTTTAGCTAGAGCTTCGGTTACTGTATTGAGTAGATATGGAGAGAGTGGACAAACTTGTCTTATCCCTGATTTTAGTGGAATTTCTCTGAGTCTCTCTCCATTTAATTTGATGTTGGCTGTTGGCTTACTATAAATTAATTGCCTTTATCATGTTTAGGTATGTCCCTTGTATCCCTGATGTCTTCAAGACTTTTTTCCTGGTGGTCATGTGTTCTTTTTTTTTTTCTTTTCATTCACTTGTATGGTGGACTACAGAGTTTCATATGTTGAACCATCCCTGCATCTCTAGGATGAAGTCTTTTTGATCATGGTGTATGATCATTTTGATGTGTTCTTGGAATCGGTTTGCCAGTATTTGCTGACTATTTTTTGGATCAATGTTCATGAGGGAAATTGATCTATAATTCTCTTTCTTAGCTGAATCTTTGTGTGGGTTAGGTATCAGGGTGACTGTTGCCTCATAAAATGAATTTGTCAGTGTTCCTTTTGTTTCTATTTTGTGGAATGATTTGAAGAGTATTGCTATTAGCTTTTCTTTGAAAGTGTGGTAGAATTCTGTGCAAAAACATTTTGCACTGGGCTTTTTTGGGGTGGGAGACTTTCAAGACTGCTTCTATTTTCTTAGGGGTATAAGTCTATTTAAATTGTTTATCTGATCTTGATTTAACTTTGGTAAGTTGTATCTCTCGAGAAAATTGTCCATTTCTTTTGGAATTTCAAATTTTGTAGAGTACAGGTTTTTGAACTATGTCCTAATGATTCTTTGGTTTTTCTTGTTGTCTGTTGTCATGCCCCTTTTTCGTTTCTGGTTTTCTTAATTTGAGTATTCTCTCTGTGTTTTTTTGTTAGTTTAGATAAGAGTTTATCTATCTTGTTGAATTTTTTTTTCAAAGAACCACCTCTTTGATTCATTGATTCTTTATAGTATTCTTTTTGTTTCTATTTTATTGATTTCATCCCTGCCCTCTACTCTTGGATGTATTTGCTTCTTTTTGTTCTAGATATTTCATGTGTGCTGTTAAGTTACTAGTATAAGTTCTCTCCAATTTCTTTTTGAAGGCACTTAGTGCCATGAACTTTCCTCTTAGCACTGCTTTCGTTGTGTCCCATAAGTTTGGGTATATTATGCATTCATTTATGTTGAATTACAGGAAGTTTTTAATTTGTATCTTTACTTCTACCATGCTCCAGCAGTTGTTCAGCAGAGAGGTGTACCATTTCCATGAGTTTGTAGGCATTCTGTTGTTTCTGTTTGTTGTTGATAACCAGCTTTAATCCATTGTAGTCTGATAGGATATGGGGGTTATTTCAATTTTCCTGTATCTATTGAGACTTGCTTTGTGATCAAGTATGTGGTCAGTTTTGGAGAACACTACACGAGGTTCTGAGAAGAATGTATACTATTTTGTATTTGGGTGAAATGTTCCATAGATATCTATTAGGTCCATTTGATTCATAAAGTCTGTTAGCTCCATTATTTCTCATTTAGTTTTTGTCTATATGACCTGTCCACTGGTGAGAGCAGAGTGTTGAAGTCTCCCACTCTTAATGTATGGGATTTGATGTATAATTTAATCTTTAGTAATATTTCTTTTACAAATGTGAATGCCCTGGCATTTGGGGCATAGATGTTAAGAATTGAAATGGATGCAAGGAGATGTAGCTGGAAGTTTCTTCAGTCCCACTCAGCCCCATGGTCCCACAGACGCTTATAAAATAATCACTCAGCGGCTTATATTAATTGCAGATTGTATGGCCTATGGCTTCAGCTTCTTGCTAGCTAGCTCTTTCATCTTAAATTAACCCATTCCTATTAATCTATATGTTGCCACATGGCTGTGGCATTACCAGGCTGCTGGCATCTTGTTGCTCCTTTGGTGGCAGCTGACATATCCCTTGACTCCGCCTTTCTTCTTTCTGTATCTCTGCTCGGATTTCTTGCCTAGCTTTAAGCTTTCTTGCCATAGACCAAAACAGCTT
This sequence comes from Peromyscus attwateri, assembly GCA_902168425.1. Taxonomy (NCBI): domain Eukaryota; kingdom Metazoa; phylum Chordata; class Mammalia; order Rodentia; family Cricetidae; genus Peromyscus; species Peromyscus attwateri. The sequence goes on along the minus strand of CABHPP010082677.1, from coordinate 15,312 downwards.
TATTTATTATCCAATGGGAGCCACACATATTCATAGCATACAGAAAGATATCCCACAGCAGTGGGGAGGGGCTTGGTCCTGCCTCAACTGAATGTTCCAGGCTTTGCTGTCCCCCATGGGATGACTTACCCTTTTGGAGGAGGGGATGGGGGATGGGTCAGGAGTTGAAAGCTGGAAGTAGAGCAGGAGGAGGAATGAGAGGGGGATCTGTGGTTGGTATGTAAAATAAATAAAAATTTTTTAAATAAAAAATGAATTGAAATGCCATCTGGGTGAATTTTTCCTGTGGTGAATATGAAATGTTCTTCTCCATCTCTTTTGATGAAATTTGGTTAGAAGTCTATTTTGTTAGATATTTGAATAACTATACCAGCTTGCTTCTTAGGTCCACTTGCTTAGAAAATCTTTTTCCAACCCTTTACTCTGAGGTAAAGTCTATATTTGATGTTGAGATCTATTTCCTGTATACAGCAGAAGGATGGATCCTGTTTTCGTGTCCATTCTCTTAGGCTGAGTCTTTTCATTGGGAAATTGAGTACATTGATATTAAGAGATGTTAATGACCAATGATTTGATTGTCAATTCTTATTATTTTGCTGTTGGTGGTGATGGTGATGGTAATGGTGATGGTGATGGTGTGTGTGTGTGTTTCCCTTCTTTGGGTCTTGCTAATGTGAGATTACCTATTGCCTGTGTTTTCCTAGGTGTAGTTAACTTCCTTAGTCGGAGTTTTCTTTCTAGTACCTTCTATATGGCTGGATTTATGCATAGTTTTTTTTAAATTTAACTTTGTCATAAAATCTTTTTTTCTCCATCTATAGTGATTGAAAATTTTGCTGAATAGAGTAGTCTTGGTTGGCATCTATGGTCTCTTAGAGTCTGCAAGACATCTATACAGGCTCTTCTAAGTGTTAGAGTCTCCATTGAGAAGTCAGGTGTAATTAGAATAGGTCTTCATTTATATGTTACTTAGCTCCTTTCCCTCACAGTTTTTAATATCTTTTCTTTGTTATGTATGTTTAGTGATTTGATTATCATGAGATTCGGGGACTTTCTTTTCTGATCCAACCTATTTGATGTTCTGTAAGTTTTTTGTACCTCTATAGGCATTTCCTTCTTTAGGTTAGGAAAATTTTCTTTTATGATTTTCTTAAATATAATTTCCAGGTTTTTGAGCTGGGATTCTTCTCCCTCTTGTATTCTTATTATTCTTGGGTTTCATCTTTGTATAATGTCCCAGATTTCCTAGATGTTAGTGTTTTTAGATTTAACATTTTCTTTGACCAATGAATCTATTTCTCCTATCATATCTTCTACGCCTGAGACTCTCTCTTCCATGTGTGTTTCCTTCACCTGTTTGTTTGTTTCTTCTTGGCTTTCTTGATATTCTTTAAGAGATTTCTTGATTTTCTCCAATTTTTCTGTTTGTCTTTTCCTCAATTTCTTTAAGGGAGTTTTTCATTTCCTCTTTAAGGACCTCTGTAGCTGGAGAATTTCTCTCCAGCTCCCGCCAAGTCCCGCCAGTCCCGGAGCCCACTTATAAAATAAACACACAGACTCTTACATTATTTAAACTGCTTGGCCATTAGCTCAGGCCTATCATTATCTAGCTCTTACTCCTATATTTAACCCATTTCTATTAATCTATACTTTGCCACGTGGCTTGTGGCCCACTGGTGCCTTACATTTTTCTTGTCCTGGCAGCAGCTCCAGGCAGTCTCCCCTCCCCCTTCCTGTTCTCTCAATTCTCCTCTCTGTTAGTCCTGCCTATACTTCCTGTCTGGCTACTGGCCAATCAGTGTTTATTTATACAGAGTAATATCCACAGCAGACCTCTATCTTCTGCATAAAACTGTTTTCAAGGTCCTTTTCTTGTGCTTCAACTATGTTGGAATATTCAGGTATTACTGTCATAGGATAGCCAGGTTTTGCTGGTGCCATACTTCCCTGGCTGTTTTTGATTGTATTCTTACACTGGTGTTTAGGCGTCTCGGTTTGCAATGATTATAGGTCTAGTTTCTGATTTCTGAGTTTGTTTTTGTTGGATTGGTGCTTTTTACCCTTGGTTTCTCTTTCCTCTTTGGTCTTCTAGTCTTTGTGGCTGACATGGTCCCTGATCAAGTAGGGAGTCTCTGTCCAAGTTGGGAGCTGGCCTTCCGGTGATTAGCTTGGCTTTTTGTACACCAGGGCTTTTCTGTTCTTCTGACTGGTGTGGCCTGCACCTGAACAGTAAAAGTCCACTGGAGTTGGCGCCAGGGCCTGGCCTCAGGACTGGCAATCAGATGAGAGGGGCAGGTGGTGGGATGGGTCTTTGGGAACAGAATCTAGGGAGTGGGGCAGTTCACCTGGCAGGCAGATCATTCACTTGTTCTTTAGTTGGTGTGGCCTGCACCTAAGCAGTGAACGTCAGAAACAATTTTTTTTTTTAGGATACAGAATACCAACATTGTTTCCAGCAGGAAAAATCAACACAAAAATTTAGGCTTAAATACATTTTCCAGTCTTATCCTTTCTTCCATATTTCCAAGCCCATGTATTTAACTGATCTCACTGGGTTGTGTTTGGTTTTAGTTTTCTGGAGTAATTTGTTGCTTCATTCATTCTCCTGCATTGTCTTATAATGATAAGCATATCTATGTTTACTTCCCACATGAAATGTAGAAGGCACACAGTGTAATTCTTCACCTTGATCTCCACATGAATTCTCTTATGGAAATCATTCCACAGTTCTTTGTTTTTCAGTTTCAGAGTTTTAAAGTACTCTATTGTATATACCCTTACTTTGCATACTTTATAGGGTTTTCACTCAACATCTGAGTCTATATTTCTAAACCAAACTTCAAAATTCATGTATTCAAAACTGAGCACTTCATCTGCCCCTAAATCTGCCTCTTGCCACAATAGATAGCAAATACACTATCTTTGTTACTGATGCCAAAAAAACCATGGCATCATTTTGGGGTTTTGTATTGCCTTATTTCCCATGGTTAATTCATCAGGTGTCCTGGTCGTTCAAATCAAAACCATTTCTGATTTGTGCTTCCCTGGTTTCCTTTGGCTGTGCCATGTAAGTGACTGCGGTTATCATTCCATTGCAGAGTTTTTGACTACTCTCCCTCCCTCATTCCTCAGTGCTAAAGAGGACAGAGTTCTTCTCTTCAAGTTCTTAGGGTGTATTATCATTCCTCTAAAGGTTCTTTGTTTCTCTCAGAGGAAATGCTGTAGTAGTTATACAAGAACCCCCAAATGCTTACATAGTCTACCATTTGTCACCTCTAGGCCATCATCTTCTACAGGCTTACTATTTAATTAGTTCTTATTTGTTGAGCCAATACCCTTGCACGTCAACAAATAAGTTATATATTTTCCTGCATGAGAGTTTTGTGCCAGCAGTTCTTCCTGCTTGAAGCATTTTCATGTAGCTATCTGTTTAGGTAATTTTACTTCATTAATGTGAATCCTCAAATAATATCTTATCAACAAAGCATATCCTGAACAACTTACTAGTATATTTTTCCCTTACCCAACTTTGACAATGTAATCCCACTCATATTGGTTTATATATGTTTGTAGATTTCTTTCATTCTTCTTTTCGTTTTTCTTTTTCAACCAACAAAAATCTTTAGTTTCACAGAACTTGAACAATTTGTTGCTAATGAATTTCAATATCTTTGAGAAGCATATGACACATAGTAGGTGCTTAGAAAGTCTATGATATTTAAATGTGGACTGACTAGGTCTTGCTCCATTCCAGTTCTTAATATTTAGATAGATGCCTCATCTACATCTCATTTCACTGTCAATTAAGAACAAATGCCTACAGTCATTTGTCAGATTAAGAAGCCATGGTTTCTAATAATTTCTTCTCAATACTTCATTTTTCATAAACTGACTTCATAACTGAAAAGTGTAGACTATTAAAGGCACTTACAATCTTGATCACTTGAGAATATATTCCAACTTTAAAAAAAAAAAACTAATATCATATCAAATGTCAAATTTTGCCTGCCAAGTTTGTGGAAGTTGCAATTTGCAAAGTCCCCATCTCAATATATGCCCTGAACATCTGCCATTATTTGAAGCCAATATGAAATCTGAAATGACCTTAAATTGAAACTAAATATGAGTATTCACATTCCTCCAATTTTTGCTTAGAATATTCTCATTACCACATTATTACTATTATCCCTATTTCTTTCTCTTCCTTAAATCCATTAAATATAGCACAGAATGATAATGTCAACATATTTCTGCCATCATTTGGTCTTCTTAATGAAAAGAAAACCAGAATTAACAGAAAATACTTAGAATGTACAGCTTGCAATCCTCAATTGACTGAAATGATGAATGAGACAGGAAAACAACTGTATCATTTACCAGTGTTCACTATTAGTGTTTTAATGAGGACAAGAATTCATAAGACCTGATTCCCACATTTAATTACTTTCTCTCATCTGATAATATATAATTTTAAATATCACCAAAATTTTTATGAGCTACAGCAACATGCTATTTTAAAATTTTTTTCTATTAGCTTTTATGTATTAACTCAAGAAATATAATTGATTTATATAGCTTTTTAAAAAAGATTTATTTATTTCTATATATGGATTTTTGTTTGCGTGTATGTCTGTATACATGATGCCCCCAAAAGTCAGAAGAGAGTGTCATATTCTCTGATTCTGGAGTTACAGATGGTTGTGAGCCACTTTATGGATACTAAGAATAAAATTCTGGGTCCTCTGCAAGAGTAAGTACTTTTAACTGCTAAGTCATTCCTTTAGCCCCAAGGATTCATATAAATTTTAACCTAAAGAAAAATATTAAGTTGTCAGAACTTGATAAATTATTACAGAGATGTGTTATCATAACACTTGGGACAAATTATTTTCCAAATAATTAGAGAAACATCCAACAATATGTTACTATGTGGTGGAGCATTCACATTTCAAGTAATAAAACATCCAGTCCCAGTTTCTAGGGTTTGGTAGTCATATAACTCAATAATTTCATCAGCTTTCCTTCAACATTGATGATCTGCCATCTTAAATCTGTAGACATATGCTTTTAGAGTGTCACTTTGCATAATCCAAAGGTGCTTGACAACTTCAAGGCATCTCATGTGGATATCAAAATGGTCATGAAATAAAAGGTGGCTGTTCTTGTCTTCCATTCCATTTATAAGTGGAGGAACAAAACACTAAGCTTTGCAGTCGACCCCTTAGTATATCTCAGTGGCAAATTCCCTCTCACATCCATGACAAATGTCAATCATTCAAAAAGGAGATGCTGCCTGTACACAAAAGACATATGAGTCTAATGCCCATGCAAACTGTGAGCCTTTAGCAAAACAAATGCAAATAAGGATGTGAAATTCACCCTAGAACTATAACCACCATTATCATTTTAGAAAGTACTACCCTGACTATTGTAGTTTTCGGACATGTATGGATAGCAAACTTTGCGATTTTCCCTATTTTTTTCCTTTTATTTATCTATTTATTTATTTTATTATTATCTCTATGGCTATTTTCATTTGCTAACTTGACAGCAGTGTGATCAAATCAACTTGAACAATAACTGAAATACATCACTGATTTGTAAACATTTTATTTTACTATTGTGAATATATTTTTGCACTTGGGCCTTTAATTTCAGTTTAGGCTCATTCCACCTTCTCTCTTACATGAAAAGGTTTGTACAAAATTGTTGCTCTTTATTCTTTGAAGACTTAGCACACTGGTTCTCATCCTGGGGGTCATGTCCCCTTTAAGGGATAAAGGACTTTTTCACAGGGGTTAAGTAAGATCACCAGAAAATACAGATATTTACATTATTATTTATAGCAATGGCAAAATTCCAATTATAAAGGAGCAATGAAAATAATTTTATGGTTATGGGGGGGAGGGGCGTGTTGGGAGAGCACCACAACATGAGGATTAAGAATGCTGACAATCACTGACTTAGTAGAACTTTCTAGTGACACCATGGAGGTTTGTAAATCGCTCGGATAGATAGTTTGCAACTGCGATGTGATGTCAATGCTCTAGGAGACACTGGACTATTCCTGTTTCTATTTTATCTTGAAAGTGTGTTGGTGGCTCTGAGCTGGGAGGAACTGATTGATGTAACGTCACTGTCCTTTACATTGCTCACGCCTGTAGCAGCATACCCCCTTCCTTCAGGGTACAAACAATTTCAGTCTACTCTCATTATGTTTTGTTGTGGGTTAGTCTGAGGTTTGTCATTTCTATTAACATTTCCATAGGATGAGATTTTGTTTTATAATCTTTAATACTTTTATCTTTTTAATTTTATTTTATGCTTTTTTGATCTTTTGTTTGTTTTCAGTTCTTAATAAAGGGAAGTAGATGATGGGCATAAGATCTTTTGTCCTTTTTATATAAATGTTTCATGTCATATCTTTCTTCCCAGCACTGCTTTTGTTTTATCTCAATAACTTTAATTTGTTGGAAGTTTTTTGTTTGTTTTTTTTAATTTTCACTTAGCTCTAAGTCATTTGTAAACTTCCTGACATCCTCCTTTCTGACCCATGACTAATTTAGAGGGTCTGATTTTCCAATGTTCTGATTTTTTGAGGTGATCATTTTTGTTATTGATTTTCCAGGCTTAATTTCATAAATGTCAAAGAGTATAATTCAAGTAACTTTACTTTCTTAAATGTCATTTTTTATTGTTTATGCCCAGAATATGTTCTTTCTTGATGTGTTCCATGAATACTTGAAAACAATGTGTGGTTTTTTTCTCTCTCTCTTTATTTTAAAGTAGGCTACAGATGTTAATTACAATTTACCAGTTGGTAGTTTTGATCAGTTCTATATACACTGCTGATTTTCTACCTAAATATAATATAGTTAGTGAACAGAGGAGTCGTGGTCTCCAACTGTATTTGAGAGTTTATTTTTATGGGCATTTATTCTTTCTATCTTTTTCTTTTTGTATTTTGTATGTTCTTGTTAGATACATACACATGGAAGACCTTATGACATTTGGTGATTTAGTCCTGTTTTTATTGTGTAATTTATTGTATCTGGCCTTATGGGCCAATACTAAGGTGATCCCCACTTCCATATTTTATTTATGTACTCACTCATTTTCTATTTATGCGTTTATTTGTTTGCATGCACTATGGCATGCCCATGGATGTTACTGGTCATCCGGAGACCATCAGTACTCCCTTTCCATCATATGGGTCCTGATATAAAATGCAGGTTATCAGACATGGTAACAAGTGCCTTTGCCTGGTGAACCACCATGCCAACTCCATCCCTACTTTTTAAAATTTAGTGTACACTGTATTATCATCTGTTATTTCACTTTTTCCTATCTGGAAAGATTTATGGATGCTGTTTTTCTTGTATTGTGCCTGTAGTTTAAAGAATTCTTTTCATCCCTTGGTAACATTGTCCATCTTACTGTTTGAGGTCGATCAATGAAGTTGCTATTTAGTTTAGATTTAGGGGTGTCACCATATCATTTGACCTATTCTAATAACTCTTTCTTGCCTTATCTTGGATTGTTTCACAATTGCATCATTTCATTTTGTTTGCAAAGTTTTGGTGACTAAACCCAGGGCCCTGAACTTGCTACTTAAGTACATGCCACCACAGAGCTGTATCTTCCCGCCCACATCTCTCTGAGTTTGTCTGGTGTGTTTCATCATTGTGTGATAGGAATAACGTTTTTGTTGTGATTGCTGCTCTTGAGATCATAATGTACACATCTTGCTTTCCTGTATCTTAGAATCACCATTTAAATGGATTGTAAAAATCTTACAAAGAGATGCAGCCCTTCAATCTCCCTTGTTTATATTATCACTGCATTATATATTACATATACATACACTGGCAATCACACTGAACAATGTTAAATTTCAACTGCCAAGCATTACCATACACAATCATATGGAAATGCATAGTCCATTAAGTTGTTTCAGATTTATCACTTTTTTTATGTTCTATTGTTAGTATTATTCAAAGTTCGATGTTATTTCCATTCTGTCTGAAAATATCCCCTCAATGCTTTTTCTAAGTTTACCTTTCACCTTAGAATACCTTTAATTTACCTTCATTTCATAGAGATATTGGAATAGTTGTTAGGTTTGAGAGATATTCCCTCCTGTATCTCTATGCGATTGTATTTCGGGAAATGAAGAGTTGGCTTGGTGGTTATGAGTACTTGCTGTCTTTCCTGAGGACCTAAGTTCAGCTCCTACCACACATATTGGGCAGTTGATAGCTGCATATAATACCAGTTTGAGGTTATACGAGACCATCTTCTGGCCTCTGAAGGCTTCTGCCCTTAATGTGTACATGCCCACACATAAACACATGTCATTGAAAAAAATATTATATATGATACACATGTAAAATATTATGTGTATAACATGTTATCTATATATGTAAGGATATAGATTACATGAAAGTAGAAGGGCGCTATTATTTTGGAAGCTGAAAGAGACCAGCAGGAGAGGAGGGAGAATGATAGGGTAATGAGTTGGGTGAACACAGCCAATGGACCTAAAATACTTAATTAAAATGCCATTCATTATGAAACATCACTTTGGATAATGAATATATACTACTTTTAAAATTCTCCTTTCCTCCATCTCTGCATTGTCTGCCTGTCTTTCGTTCTTTGATTTCTTTCCTCTATCTTCAGTGCATTTATTTTGCATTATTCTACTTTGTATTTGCTAATCCTCAAAATTCTGTAGGGTTATTATTAATGTGGTTCTGGTTTCTCGTCACTTCCTTCTGGACTCAATCATGGAAATATTAGAGATTCTTATTACTGTTTTGCATATCACTGACATCAGCTTCAGTTCCAACAGTATTGGTTTTTGTCGTTCAAACTCATTATTCTTATCAACAAATCTGCAGGTTCATTCTTTTGCATCTGATTTGCTGTTAAGTCCATTTGGCTCCTGCTTGCAACCAACGGTTCTAAGTTATTTGTTTAGTTTTTCACTCCTATCTTAATCAACAACGTTCTCTGATTTCTTATTTATTTATTTATTTATTTCATTTTCTATACCAACCTCAGTTCCTCCTCCGTCCCCTTTTCCTACTCCCCTCCCCTCCTCCCCACTGTGCCCCCCATCAATCCCTCAGAAGAAGTAAGGCCTCCCTTGCTGAGTCAACAGAGTCTGGAGTGCTAGGTTGAGGCAAGACTAAGCCCCTCCTCCCTGCAATCAAGGCTGAGCAATGTATCCCACCACAGGGAATACATTGGGCTCCAAAAAGCCAGTTCATGCACTGGGGATAAGTATTGGTCCCACTGTCAGGTGCCCCACAAACAGATCAAGCCACACAGCTGTCACCCACATTCAAAGGGTCTAGTTCTGTCCCACGCAGGTTCCCACCTGTCAGTCCAAATTCCATGAGCAAGACTCCTAAAATAATGGAGAGGGTGTCTGAACTGGCTTTCCTCTGTAATCAGATTAGTGACTACCCTAATTGTCATTATACAACCTACATCCAGCAACTGATGGAAGCAGATGCAGAGATCCACAGCCAAGCACTGGGCTGAGATCCTGGAGTTCAGCTGAAGAAAGAGAGGAGGGATAATATGAGCAGGGCGGGGGGGGGGGGGGGGGACAGATCACGAAGGGGAAAACCACAGAGACAGCTGGTCTCTGATTTCTTGCTAAGCACTTGTATAGTGGCAGATGTTATTCTTAGGACACTAGTACCATGTCACCACTGATGCCTGTTGACTTTCTCCAAGAGCATTTACATTGTTCTTTTTGTTTATATGCTAGATCATGTTTAACCTAACTCTGGCCATTGTAAATATTGTACCATAAAACTGAAGGTCATGCTTAAATCTCCTAGATGATGCTTATATTTTTCTTATATAATGGAGTTAGTCTAGCTAGGACTGGAGCCCAAGTTCTAGTCTATTTCTGAAGACTGACTGTAACATCAGTTCCTTTCTCAAAGTATTTTCAGTTGCATTCTACTGTCTTCTGGTGAGTGGTGAGCATAGGAGTTGGTCTACTTGTTAATGTTTCTCAAAGCCTTTCCTCTGCTGAGGAGTACAAATCCCAGCATGTGCTGCCTGGGGGTAAGAATTTCATGACATGCTCGCTATTGGGTGTCCTGCCAATGCTTACTAACTGCATTGTCTCCTTCACTTTCTAGTTCCCTGAGTGTCCTCTTTTCTGTGCTTTGGCAGATATGTGAGGACAGCTATGGCACTTTACCATAATCCTCTATGATTGATCTCATATCCATAGCAGAACCAATGGGAAGCAAAAGAGAGAGAAGTCATGTAGTAGCAATTGGGCCCACACTCTCAGGGCCATTCTTTATCAGCTGGACAAATCTGAGCCCTGTAGGACTCTATTAATGATAAGGGGAAGTTTGCTTGTGTCCTAGGCCAGAAGAGAGGAGAAAAGAAGAGGAAACCCAAGAGAACAGAAAGGGGGAGAGAATTTCACACTTCCTGTGATTACTAGATGTCCTCTCCTTCCCAGATCTAGACCAATAAGCTTTTCCTTGGAGTTTCCTCTGTCTGTCTACCAATACCAGAATCTGGTGAAGTGGACTTAGAGAGTACTGTGGGGAAGGGGCTAATGCCTATGACTGTTCAATGATATTTTGAATTCTGTTCTTATTGTTGGAATCCTTCTGCAGTTGTTTTCTTTTGAGATTTTAGGCCAGAGTGGTCAGAGGGAGGAACAGATCAGAGCATTATCAATTTGTCTGACAGAGAAACAGAATTTGACTCCAAAACCTATTCCCATTCTAGATAGAAAGGCAGCATTTTTCTCCTGAAAGGATTCATTTTCATTGTGATCTGATATACATTGTTACCATTCATTCAACATAAAAGACATTGTTTCTCTAATTCTAAGTGATTGGCATAACCATTTCTCTTTTCTGTGTGTAATAACCCCTGTATTTAACCACAGACTTACCATTTATCATTTAAGGCATTGTTAGAATTGTTAGTTTACATAACCCAATGAGTTTCCATGAACACTTTATCTTAAAATAAAATGACTTGTACCTGGTTTGAAAATTATTCAGTGAGACTCTTACCAATAATACAAATACTAATACTAATAACACTACTGCTAATAATACTAATAATATATTATTACATATTATATAATGAGGTATATAATTATGTATATATATGCATATATATATATATATATATATGGGCTAGGGGAAACAGTGTCATGGCAGAGTGCTTGCCTAACACACAGGACAACACACACATATGCACACAATCTAATTCTTCATTTCTCTATTACTAAAATAAAAAAAAAAACAGCACAAACTCTATGCAGCTGGTTTGAGAAGTAAATGGGAAAATGGCTGGAAAGTGTTGCATTAATGTTTTATTCCAACTCTAAAATATGACAACAAATTGTGATTTAACATAATGCATGTATATTGTCCTATAATTCTGAGTCTGTTCTAGATCTTTTCAAATAAGATCAAGGATTGAGAAGGGTGCTTTATTTTCTGGAGTTCTAGAAAGAATTTGTTTCTCCCCTTTTCAAGTTATAGAGACTTCCTTTCCTGTTTTTTCTCTGCTTCTTGTTTCTTGAGTTATATCTAGCAATCTAAGTCTTATTTATACCCATGTCTCGTCCATTCTTCTCTTGGAATCCCTTGTCCCTTTTGTAAGGAATCCTGTGATTACATTGGCCCTCCCTGGATAAATCAGAATGATCTAGTCATTTTATTTTAATTCTATTGGACCTCTTAATTTCTCTTTGCTATACAACCTAGCATGTACATATGCATTGGGGATGAAGAAAAGGACAATTCTGTTGGCAAAACTTTTTTGTTTGTTTGTTTGTTTGTTTGTTTGTTTGTTTGAGACAGGGTTTCTCTGTGTAGCTTTTTGCCTTTCCTGGAACTCGCTTTGTAGACCAGGCTAGCCTCGAACTCACAGAGTTCTGCCTGCCTCTGCCTCCTGAGTGCTGGGATTTAAGGCGTGTGCCACCACTGCCCGACACAAGACATTATTTGCCTATAACTGCTGGTTATTATTACTGATATTCTTCAGGTTTGTTTTTGCAACCATCTGTGGGGATAGTGATAGTCTTAGCATCACTATATACTTGTCATAATTACATAAGCTAGTAGAAACAAAACAGCTGAAATAGCTCCTAGTAAATGGGACTCATTAAGTAGAGCCTGGAAAATAGGTTTTCACTCAAGGAAATAAAAAAAATAATGAATTTATAGATTTTAAATTGAGCTTATAGTAATGATGAACTCATATAATCCTAGCACCTGGAAGAGAAAGGCATGAAGATCAGGAGTTCAAGGTTATCCTCAGGAAGAAATAAAGAAAAGAAAATTCATACCTTAAATTATAAAAATTATAGCCTATGCATAGTTCTTAACACTTACTGAGAACATAAATTTAGTATAATTATTTAGGATGTTTGATCTTTGTATCTCTCACTCACAAAATATGGTTAATAATATTACTTCAGACGATTCTTAAAAATATGAAGTTAGGAAATATGTATAATATAATAATTACTGATACCGAGGAAAGGCTCAATAGCAAATTAGTCACTCTTAGAGTTTATAATAAATATTTTTAAAAGTCAATCATCTCTGTGATCTGGAACTTTTTTTCAACAGACTTCCTCTTGGAAGACTGATGACTCTTGGAATTATCAGTTTTCTATGAGAAACCTGGGAAAGTGTCATGGACTGATGGATTCAATCTCTAAACAAGATTACTCCCTACATGCAAGATTCTTATCTTTTCCAGAGACCCATCGAGATTTAGTGCAAAGCAAAGATAAATAGGCATTCTTAGGCTGACCATAAGCCAAGAGTGGAGGGAATATCCTTGCCAAACCCACATGTACTAAAATCTCAGCCAATTGTGCAAGCCATAGGAGTCAGAACAATCTGCCGAAGGTCCTAAGAATCCTCTGGATATTTGGAGACTTCTGAGTCCATCCTTCTTCTTAGCATCCTTTTCTGACCTGAAGTTTCTTGAAATACTCCCATTGAGTGCACATCATTCATGGTGATTATAACTCTGGCCACAAGTTCATACATTTTCAATGAAACTTAATCCAAGATCTCTGTTACAGTATAATAATAGAAGATTCTTCTTCCTTTTCCATCGACTAAAATATCATGTGTCTAAGTCATCAAGTCTTACGGTTATTTTTACTGTCAATACTTAATGCCATCCTAGACTTCTTTGTTTTTACATCTTGCTACTTCCAGAAAGAATGCTATTGACCTCCTTGTCCACCTGGAAAATATCTGTTAACTAGATACAGTCTGTCACATTTCTAAGCTCTTTCTGCAAATCTCCTCTGCAAACTGTTGCTCTATCAATTTTCCAAGTTTGTGTTTGATCATTTCATATCATTAGTAACATTGTATTATAGAGTTTTTAATTTTTACTTCCTATTTGACCAACTATGCAATGATCTACATAAAACTGAAAATGTGTTTCTTGTTTCCATGTTCAAGAGTGCCTGGAACATTGCTGAAACACTGGTCAATTTTTGATAAAGGAGAAGAGTTGACTCAAAAATATGTGAGTACCAATATTCCCTCACTCATCCTAGCTTATACAAAAATAAATGATTTTGAAAAGGATATTTTGCAGAAGGATAGTCACAAATAGGAGAGTTGAACTAGCTGTTTGGTTGCAGTAGTGTTGTTTAGTTTTCTCATTTGTTTAACACTGGAATGCCTTATCTTGTCTTAGATACATATATTCTTCTCTTTTCAGACTGTGTGTTGTAAAAATGAAGAGTGAACAGGCATTCACATAATTAAATGTTTGGTATGTGCAGTACTGTTTCAAAGAACTAACAGGCTTCTTGTACCCTATTACAAGTCATTGTCTCCAGAGAGAGAATTTGATTGGCTGTCTTAGGTCAACTGATTATTATAATTCAATTACCAATGTTTTATGCTAGAATTATTACTGAAATGAGATGATGGGGCAGTAATAGTCTGAGATAAGAGGAGGAGAGAGTGTCACATGATCCAACCATTGTCTACTCTGTTTCAGTAGGGGCACTCCCTGCATTTTTAATATCTCAATGTGGGGATGTTTACCACCTTATATTCTTCAGTGAAACAACCAGTTGTCAACACTTCTCACCCTGGCTAAAAGAAACACTGGATGTTAAAATCCTCAGCAAACACACAACTTAGATCTCAGCCCCGCTAAGTCTAGACTACTTTCTCTCACTACTAAGAAGCTCTAGTGACTTCATTGGTGTCTTCCACACACAGCCACTCCAAGGGGTGGTTGTGTATTTATTAAACACCACCAGCACTCATTACGGAGGTGTTGAAAATTCAGATCCTTAGAGAACACAGGAGATCGAAATATTGACTCCTGTTTCACTTTCCCCATCTGTCCAAACATCAATAACAACAGTGTATGGGGTGTGGAAGCACTGGCTAATGTACCTTCCTTCGATCATAATTCCAAAGTTCGCCTTAATTAAGATTGATTTTTGCCCCTATGTTGTACATCTCTTAACTAACAGAAAAGTCTCAAGGGCACAGTTTAAGCATTAAGAATATGTGGATTGAGGAGGAGGGAGTGGGATCAGGTTTTGTGCTTATGGAGCTGAGACACTGCACAGCTTGTATGTTTAAAACAAATCCTCACGCAGATTCCTAAGGCATTGACAGAGTCACATAAGGGCACTGGAGAAATGAATTGCTCTTCTGACTCACTTTCCTACATAGATGCTGCCTAGATGTGTTATTGTTTGCGGGAGGAGAGAAAGGTACTTGAGTATAAGCAAGTGTGGGCCATAGCAGCCCACAGCTATCTGCTTTTATTCTTAGCCATTTTCAGAAACATCACAGTCATCAACAAAATTCTATTGAGTGCTCACAATACTGCAGGCTCTTTGAGATTACTTCTACTCTACAAAGGGAAAGTATGGCCTCTGCCCTCAAGCCAATTACAATCTAGAGTAGAAAGGAGACCTGGCATTAAGGAACAGAGGAAGTGAAACCATGCCATACACAGAAAGAAACATACTACACAAAGAGATTTGGATTGGTCTTGACTCTGCACCTTCACAGAGCTGCTCAGAGAGAATCTTCTTTGGGAAATAACTTTAAAGTTGTTTGTTTTCATTTCCAGAGGAGTTTGAATAGGAACACAGTGAACTGGAAGAAATAAATTCCTCTAAAAATTGTTAGCATTTCAAGCTAGAACTTTTAGCTTTCTTTTGGCTACAGTATAGTATGGGAATTAAAGAACACAGAAGTGTGTGTGTGTGTGTGTGTGTGTGTGTGTGTGTGTGTGTGT
>CABHPP010082674.1:19452-39115 GCA_902168425.1 Peromyscus attwateri | reverse complement strand
TTTTTTTTTTTTTTTTGAGACAGGATCTTACCAAGAAGTTCAGGCTAGGGTGGGACTCATTATGTAGCTCAGGTTGGCCTCAAACTCTCAATCCTCCTGCCTCAGCTTCTTGGATGCCAGGGTGACAGGACGACACTGCTCAGGCCTAGCTTCCAAGTGTTGCTTTTTAGTGTAGTGATTGCGAATCTCACCCCTTCCCTATGTTTTAAATTAGCTCTGCTCTCACTTGTAGGTGGAGCATGAGCAGCAATCTATGACGTCACTAAGGCAGAGAGAGGAGCACGCGACACAGGACTTGTTGACATGCACAGTTCCGCCTACTTCAGGTCACAGACCTGGGCTGTGTCCCCTGCTCTCCACAAAGCTGTGATGAGGATAGAGTGCCATGTTCTACTGGGCATCTCTCATCAAGGCCCAAGGCTTATGGTTCAGTGTACTGCAAAAGCCTCTGTTGGGGTCACCAGGCCACAGGAGAAGACAGTGAGTTTAAGGAGTCTTTTTTCTGTCCTGACAGCCAGCTCTCAAATAACGACATGGAGACTTCTTATTAATTATGCAAGCTCAGCCTATAGCTTAGGCTTGTTCATAACTAGCTCTTGTAACTTAAATGAACTCAATTATATTCATCTATGTTCTGTCACGTGGTGTTACGTCTCTACGATCTTGCACCTCCTGTTTCCTCTCCACGTCTCCTGGCTTCTCCTGAGAGCCTAGATTCCTCCCCCTCTCCCTTTCTCTCACTGAAAATCCTGCCTATACCCCCTGCCTAGCTATTGGCCATTGAGCTTTTTATTACACCAATCCCAGCAAATACATCTTCATGCAGTGTACCAATCTCCCACAACAAGTGAGTTTCCCCTGCTTCTGTAGAAGCCATCATGTTCTCTGGAACACGTTACTCATTGTTATTACTTCTTCTGAAGACCTCAACAACAGACTCAGAGAAATGAGCAAGCCCAAGACCTCACCAAGGTAAGCAATGGAAAGAAACTTGAGTCAGTTCATTCCTCATAGACTCCAGAAGGAAACATTTCCTCCTAAAGTGCAAAACCACGGTGCAGAATGTACCCCACGACAGAAATCCTTCAGCTTGTCATTTGGCAGTGTGTGGGTCCATGGGTCCTGGCTCACATTAGCACTGAACAAAGAGGCCTCCTGTTGTGAGCCCCCTGCCTCCTGCCTTCTGAGTTCCTGCTCCTTCTCAGCACATCCCCTACCTGACTTTCAGCTCCTGACATCATCTAATATGGACAAAGTACGCTCTTTTTCTTCTTAGGACTGTATTTTAAACTCTTTTGAAATGGCCACAGCAGCTTGAGTCTGAGGCTATCCGAGACACCTCGTATTGTGACATTGGGATGTTTTACAGCTCCTCTCCCCAGCCTTCACCTGGAGTGTGGCAAACTTTTACTGCTCGCTGTGTTTTATGGGTTTCTCTGGGCCATGTATATTCATTGTGTTATATAAATAATAATTGTGCAGTAAACTAGTGGGCAGTGGTGTTTGGTCGAGGCGGTAAATCTTCAAAGGGTGGATGTGGTTTTCCGTAAGAACTGAAGGAAATTGTGACAGTGAAGCCTCCAAGCTGAAGTCAATGAGGGAATTTACACTAAGCACTAACTGGCTTTGTAGTGATGAATCACAGTTATGGATCTGCTCCTGAGCGGCAGTGACTGGGCTCTGCAATGCAGACCCACTGCAGGGGTCATTGCATATTCCACCCAAACTTCACTCCAGCCTCCTGAATACTGGCGTTCAGACACAAGTACTGCCCAAATGTCAGTACTTACAATCCTGTCTGCCGTAGAAACCTTAATGAAAGTTTTACCTGATTGTTTTAAAGAACGTTTGATAATTTATAGAGTTCATCCTGAGAAAAAGGCAAGGTTATCTTTGAAAGGGATGCTTCAGAATGCTATTTCAAATGTCATTATGTGATGCATGATCATTTCAGTGAGTAAACTTTACCTGGGGGTGAAGGTGTATGCCAGCTCCCTTCTAGGAAAAACACTTAAGCGCACCTGTAGGTAGGTGAAAAAGGGCATTCTCTTTACCTGCTGTTGACTTGATGGTGGAGGTCATGTTGGAGGGTGTCATCACGGGAATACATTCATCGTCTTGGGAGTAACCAGCTTGGATGGCTCGAAGGTAACTGTGGCTCCTTGTTCGGAAGCATCCAGGAAGGTCAAGGGCATCCATGGCCTGAGATTCAACTTCACTGAAGACAGATTCACACACTGACTCGAACTGCCCATTGACCTCTGCTTCACTCATCTAGAAGAGCAATAGCACACACGTGATGCCAGGTTCTGTCAGGGTGGTCGCGACCATGTCACACAAGAACTGGGGACAAAACGCACTCACAGGACTCGGTGACAGCTTTCTAGTTTCGGCGCAGCTAGTTTGAAATCTGCCCTGGGAATCCGTCAGGCTTGGGGGATGGCTTCTTAGGTTCTTTCTTACGAAACAGGAAGGCACCTAACTAGCTACAGATGGATGGAAGTTCTGTGGACTCACCAGGCTGACAGCCATCACACAGACTAGGAGACAGGGCTGGCGAAAGCCTCCCCAAACACCGGGTACGCAGCCAAGGTCCACACTGTCGGGCCTTCCTCCTTCCCCAGTGACCCTTCTGGCTTTCCCCAGCTACCTACCGCTCAGGCTGACTCTGGGGCGGAGGCTGGAGAAGTAAGCACACACATTCGAGCGCATCAGCTACTTTTAGTTCATTTTCAGGACGTGAGAGTCAGCTGCTGCTCATTGTCATGGAAACGAATCCCAAATTTGGCAGAGGCAACTCCTGCCCTCATCACCATTACAGCATCATGAGCGGAGTCAGGGCGGGGAAGACATGGTTGCCTGGGAGGAGTTCGGGACGCATGAAACATGGTGTGTGGACTCGAATCTCAGGCTTATTTTCCCCCCTATTAGCTTGAGACTCGCAAGTACAGCAGATAAAAGTAATGCATTTTCAGCTCGTGTCTTCAGTTGCATATATCGGTTCACCCTGGGAACTTAACTTTCCCAAATACTCTGGAAGAAGCTCCGAGTTGGGCCTGTCAGCCCTGGTGAGACCACAGGCTAAAACGGACGTGGCCTGGGCCATCAGCTCAGCCGCAGGGACTCTGCTTAGGGTGGGCAGCCCAAGAAGACAACGTTTTTCCTGACGTGTCCTGTTGGTGATGCTCATATACACACATCATACACTGTTCACGGGCTGAAACTAGAGATTTTAAACTGGAAATTCAGTCAAGGGAGCTACAGAAACCAGGCTGAAGGGTTAGGTGGGAGAGGCATGATTGAAGCTTACATGGGGTTAGCGAACTCAGGGTTTTGTCCAGTGCTGGAGACAAGAGGCTGGGAGCTCAGTCCGTGCTCATCCCGGGGAGTACTCCCCACTCACTGACTCGGTTTTGGCAAATGACTTCTGAGATGGGAGATAGAATCTGGAGTCCCCTGGATAATGGGCTTCTGGGCATGCTTGTGGGGGACTACCTGAACTGTGTTTATTGAGTCGGGAAGACCCACCCACTGTGGGTGGCACCATTCCCTGGTTTGGATCCTGGACAGCATTAATGGAGAAAGGAGCTGAGCGGTAGCAAGCATTCACTGCTCTCCTTGCCTGCTTGTGGACACCATGTAACCAGCTGCCGAAAGCCCCCACTGCCTCGACTCTGCTACAGCGATGGGCTGCACCTTGAAGCTGGAACCAGAACAAACCCTGTCCCCTTGAAGCTCCTTCTGTCAGTGCGTTTCGTCACGGCAACAGGAAAAGAAACTAAGGCACAGCCACCCTCCAAGTTCTCACGCACTATGGGTCTCTCTCTCTCAGGAGTGTCTTTCTATATTGACACACATGTACAGATGGGACATTGGTCAGTGGCATGATGGGGATCTCTGGGGATGCAGCCAGCCAGAGTTCAGGACACAGAATGGCACCTCTGCTTGCTATCTGTTCCCCTACCTCTCCAGTTCCTCTTTCTCTCCCATCTCTCACACCATGAGCTTAGTGAGGACCTACATTCTAAGATCTGGTGTTTAATCTCAGTGCCTGATGGACACAGGCAGACCCATTTGTCTGCTGGAGTCTTAGACGGCCATTCTCCATCTTGGCCCTCACCTTTTCCATTACATCTTTCTAGCTGCCATGACAGTGTCTGCCTCAGTGAAGCATGTCTCAGAATCGTGTCACTGCACACAAGTGTCTTTCGCTACTGTGATCAGGCTTAGAACAGATTCTTAAGTGCGGCTTTCCATGATCCAGACATGGCCCATCCCCACGCAGACTTCCTAGTCTACTCTAACTGAGTCACAGGCTAAGGTCATAAAAATATTCTCCTCTAAGCTCCTCCTCTCTCCCTAGTTCAGAGTTTGAACAAGTCTCCCCTCTCTGTCGTGACCATCTCTACTTCAAATGTCTCACTAGACAGTTGTAGACCTGCTGGGATGTCACTCCACCAGAGCCAGGTCAGCTGGGTTAGGATTCCCATGCGTTCCCCATTCCAGTGGGACATCTTTGCTCCCAAGGCCAGGAAACTCTGGCTCCTCTCTATTCAATGTCACATCCAAACCAGATTTCATCCTGTCTCCCCCCTCCCGCCGTCTTCCAGTGTCACCCCCTCCACAAACACACACAAACAGCTGAGAACTAAGATTTTTTTCCCTTTCTTGTTCTTTCTGGTCCACTGCAGCTGGTCCACCAACAGCTTCTCAATACTTGGATCATGCTGGCAGATAGAGTAAAGGAAGATACTAGTCTAAAAGTCTGTCTGTCAAAGACTCAGGGGCAGGTTGGAGGTGATTCACGAAACCAGTTGTAAGAAGGATGGAATGGATCAGAGCATGGCTGACCATCCAGGTGCGTGATATCGGTTAGAGACAGACCTCTCAGAGGGGACAAGCTACAGCATGCCACCATGAAAACTTCAGATCACAGCAAATCAATGCCCAGAACACATGGCTGCAACATGGATAAATCTGGAGGACAATGGACTTAGCAAAATAAGCCAGTCCCAGAAGGATCCCTGCTGAGTAGTTACACTAATGCCAGGTATCTAAAATAATACAAAAAGTAGAATAGGGGTGGTCATGGGCTGGGGATAGGGCTTCAGTTTGGGATGATGAGAGCATTCTGGGGCTGAATGATGGTGATGGTCTGTGTGCACTGGAACACAGTTGAAATGAGACATTTCAAATTATGTGGCACTATTATGTAACAATATTCCCTCCTGGAGGACCCAGGGAAGCTCTTAAGACTCAAGCAACAAACAACTAACAAGTCTCAGCAAGTTCCTGAAACTTAAAAGATTTACAAGACTACTCAGCAAGGTTATATAAGTGGTAAGACTTCTCAGGAGAAGAGACTTTTCAACCTATCAAGCAGACTGCAAATTGTGCAGGGATCTCCAGGGAGGCAGCGTTCCTGGGTCATTACCCATGCTGGGACAAACATTTTAAAGACGGAGTTGTCTTTCAGCTATCCATGCTCTGGTAAGTAACTCAGATTAACTCATTTGTTCTCCAAATTGGATTTTGGCAGAATTGAAGGGGGGTACCCTTGAATGTGGAGGAGACTGTCTCATCTCAGGTGAGTAACCCAGTAGTCAGTGGTTCTAGGTCCCTGCCTCACAAATTTGAAAAATAAATTTCATGGAGAAATGAGGGTTGGGTGAGACTGAAAGAGGACTTTTTAAAAAAATTATTATTATAGAAAGAAAGTTTAAAGGAGACAAATTAAAGATTTATGGTTGAATTCATGATTCTTCTGCCTCAGTTCCTGAGTGCTGGAGTTACAGGCATGTACCATGGCCGGCTTCATAGCCCTATTAAAAATTGTATTTGGAAAGCTGGGCTGTGGTGGCACACGCCTTGAATCCCAGCACTCGGGAGGCAGAGCCAGACAGATCTCTGTGAGTTCGAGGTCAGCCTGGTCTACAGAGCGAGATCCAGGACAGGACCCAAAAAACTACACAGAGAAACCCTGTCTCAAAAAACAAAACAAAACAAAAATTGTATTTGGAGGGGCTGGAGAGATGGATCAGCAGTTAAAAGCACTGATTGTTCTTCTGGTGGATTTGGGTTCAATTACCAGCACCCACATGGCAGCTCACAACTGTCTGTAATTCCAGGATCCAACACCTTCACACAGGTATACATACAGACAAATGCCAATAAAATAAAAATAAATAAAAAACTGTATTTGGAAAATGAATTAACTGTAAGGGAAAATGTTGTTACCTTTAAAAGATGGAAGTCTACCTCAGCAATCTTTATCCTGGGATGGGAGCTGTTACAGTATATACTGACTTCACCTGACCTGTGGGTACCTTCCAAAGCCATATTTGACCCTTCTTTGTGGAAATGGGGAGCTTTGCTGGTGAGTCGGGCCACCACAGTAGCCTAATTCTTAGGATCAGAGCATGTTCTAATAGAATGGCAGGAGCGGTAGTTACAGACATAGGGGTCCCCTTCCAGGTGGCCTGTGACTGAGGACATGTAGAACATGGGATTTTGAGAGCTAAGCCCCCACAGTCCTGACTAGCAGAGTAGGGGCAGTTCTTCCCATGTTAGTTTCCCATGGCAACATGACCTAGTTTCTAAGAGGAAACCGTCGCTAAGGTAGGCTAAAGTGTTAAAATCCTCAAATTAAGCATAAGGGCAAGACGCCCCCCGCCCAACAGCAGTTAGAGGAAAACCGCTCGAGTGTAACTTTCTGAAGAGAAGGGGTTGTAGGAAAAGACTCATTACCCCTGGCTAGTCAGCACTGTCCATAGCCAGGGGGATGGATGTCTTAGTGCCTGGGTTACATGCCAGTGCGATTCATCATAGTCATAGCAACAACAAACATTGCTATTATCGAATGCTTACTGTTTGCAGGACTCTCCCCTCATCAATACTCAAGTCCATTGACTTCCTTGTTCTGCCAACTGCAAAGAAGAGGGACCCAGAGCCCAGGTTTTTCCATTCCTTGGCAAGAAAATCGTGGGTAAAGCTAATGGTAAGTATAAACTGTCATTTTTCTTTAAAATTTTAAAATTATTATTAGAATTGTTAGTTTTTGAGATGAGGCCTTGCTGGTGGGCTGGAATCTCTGCTCCTCCTACCCCAGCTTCTTGTGCACTGAGATTATTGGCATTTAACTTCTCTTTTTAATAGCAGTTCCCACGAGTAAGCAGGTGTTTAATCAAAGCTTGGAAATTCAGTTCTTATTTGCTGCACATCAAAGGACACACAACACCAGCATTTCCTGCTAGTTATTAGTGTGTGCTGTTTGGTCTGTTTACCCAAGTGAGAAACTTCGTGCTTCTCCCTCTGCTGGGTCCAACCCCTATGACTCCGTGGTGACCCTGGATTCTGCTTTGAGACTAGGTATCTAGTGAGAGATAAGACCTGTCCCAGGAGCAAGTGGGACCCAGTTCCTCTGTCTACAGTGCTGGGCTGTTAGAAAACCAAGGCCTTGCCTGTGCCAGGAAGATGCCCTCTGTGGTGTCCCACTGCAACCTGTGACAATCACTAGATTGTTGGCTCTGTTAGGAAGGTGTAGCATAAGCCGATGAAGCCATTTTGTTGGAAGAGGAAGACAGTCCACGCTAAATCAAGAGAAACGGTTGCATGTTCTTTGCAGGAAGACTGCTGCCCGTGGGTGCCTGGGCACTGTCTCCCCGTGGAAGCCTCTTACTCAGCACAGCCCTGAGACTGCATCCTACATAGAAAAGCACAGAAGAGGCCCCACCTGGCTCACACAGCTGGCCTGGCTCAGGGTGCTCACGGCCCGCATGTAGCTCTGGTTTCTGGACCGGAACTTCGGGGAGTTGTAGTTGACTGATGGGTCCAGGCTGTGACCAACAGGCACCTCACTGGCAGCTTGCAGGTAGCTCTGGCTACAAAGACAGAGAAAAGAGAAATGTGGTCTGTGAGCATCCGGGGAAGAGTGGGCGGAGATGGCTGCCAGTAGACACCTCAACTCCACACTGTGGCTGGTGACACTTCCAGCTGAACATCTTTGTATGGATGACTTTGCTTTATGCAAATGTTATGGGCTTTGCATCGACAAATATGAATTCCGTCAAAAGTTACAGGGCAGGTAATTTAGCAAATTGCTTTGCAACCAATTTTTTTTATGGCTGGGCCATGAGGTTAAGACCATCGTCCATTAAAGAGGAAAGAAAACAACAACAAAACAAAAATGGAAGCCCTCATAACTCAGACAGTGGAACAGCAAACTCAGTGTCTACATTTAAGCCAGATTCCTCCAGAGCCTCATAAAAATCTTGCTAGCTTACTGGCAACTTTACATACTTGGAATAAATAAAGGCACCACTTTGGTTTTTTTTTTTTTTAAGATATGTATTTACTCTTGTTTCTGTGTGTGGATGCCTACATGTGTGGGAATATGAGCACCTGAGTGAAGGTGCCCAGAGAGGTCAGAAGAGAATGTTGAATTTCCTGGAGCTGTAGTGACTGATGATTGTGAGTCACCCAACATGGTTTCTGGGAAGCGAACACCGCAGGAACAATAGTGCTCTTAAATGCTGAGCCATCTCTCCAGCCCCTCAGTTACTTTTAAAGTGAGCAGATTATACAATACTAGCACAGAGGTACAGCAGGGAGTTTGGAGCAATGTGTTCTCATGATAACCATTTTCCCCCCAAGCTTCTTTAAAAGCAACACTTCCCCGTTTTCCAACTTGCTTTTTGTAAAACATTCAAGCGTGGGAAAACACCGAGGATGTTCAGCAGCTAGGTCTGCTTAGCTTAAGTTTCTGGAAAATTTGGTACCTTTCCTTTCAAATTCTTTTGTCAAATATTCCACTGCGCCATGAAAATTCATGGAGTAGTGTGGGAAGACATTATCAATCACTTCCCCCCTGATTTCGAGCATGATGGAGCATTTGGTTTGCCGGTGCAGCTCATATGTAGAAATACATACAAATACTAAACAGATTCTGACCCCACGCCTGGGCAATAAACTAAACACTTTCTTTCTACAGTGGCTCTTTATATAGCTTATTTTATTATTTATTTCTTTATAAGTGGGGCACCAGGTGCTAATGAGAAGGCTCAGCCAGAAGGGCTGGCCAAGCCCAAAAGCCTGAGTTTGATCCCGAGACCCGTGTGGCAGAAGGAGAGAACCTGTTCCTACAATTGTCCTCTGACCTCCACATGTACCACGCATCCTCTCCCACAAATAATAACAAATAACAGAGAAAACACGATTTTATAAAATCAACTTGGCAGCGCTTACTAATTGTAGACTTAAAGTAATTCTGTTAAAAGTAATTTCTTCTTCGTGTCTCTTTCTTCCGGAGTTTCTTTTGGACCTCTCATTTCTTACTTGTATGTCTACCAAATGCTCCTGGTGTCTTTTCCATTAGATTTCCCTACTGATTGATTCACCATCCATACCATCCATACCATCCAACCATACCATCACCATCCATACCATCCAACCATACCATCACCATCCACACCATCCATACCATCCAACCATACCATCACCATCCATACCATCCAACTATACCATCACCATCCATACCATCCAACCATACCATCACCATCCACACCACCAAACAACCAGGCTGTTTCCAAGTCTGAGAACCATAAGAAGAATCAAGTCATCTGGACCTTGGTACCTACTGCTCCTAGCCAGTGTCTGGCACCCCAAATGAGTGTCAGCCTTACAGCACGGCCAGAACCCTGCTGGTGTCCTACACTAGCATCTAAGAACACAACATTCAGGATGCTGCAGTGCTGTGTTTCAGAAAAAGTTCTAAGTTTTTCCAAAGTTCAGTGAGCACCTAAAGAAAAGTAGCCACTGAAAAACACTTAATAAATAAATGTACAATAGTTACCATTTGCTACTGACTATCACAGCAGAATCTCCACGGGCATTTTTTCTTTTTTTAGTTTTTTTGAGACAAGGTTTCTTTGTATAGTTTTGGTGCCTGTCCTGGATCTCACTCTGTAGACCAGGCTGGCCTAGAACTTACAGAGATCTGCCTGGCTCTGCTGGAATTAAAGGCGTGTGCCGCCACCACCTGGCCTCCATAGGCATTTAATTAAGCTGTTAACGTAGGTCTAGAGACCACATTTCAGGAGTCTATGTATGTTCACAGAGAGTTAATGGTAAAAGTAGACTCTGAGCCTGTTCAGGCTGGATGCAAAAGCTCACCTTTTAACTCCAAAATGAAAGCTGCTGAGTAAGAGCTGGAGCACTGGTGTCCCATCCTGTCACCACATCTAGCCCTCCCTCTGCACCTGCAGGGAACTGGTCCCAGGACCCCAGGATACCAAACTCCAAGGATGCTCATACATATTTCCTTGTCCATTCACTAATCATGTCCTGTGACTTACATGCTGACATCGTAGAAGTGGCCTGGCATCTGCATATAACTTACTCACATCTTTCTATACACTTTAATCATTGTCAGATGAGTAACGTGCCTAACACAGCGTAAATGCTAGGTGGCTGTCAGGCATCATTTAGTAATGCAGAGAAGTCTCTTTATGTTGGGCACAGAGGCAGTGACACAGGTGACCGCTCGTCCTGGAATGTCAAGGGGCCACAGCAGGATGTGTCTGCTGGTCGTTTCCCTCTCCTAGTTCCAGCAAACCACTTCCCTCATGCTAACATTCAATTTTGCTTTTTGAACTTTCTGGAATTTTATTTTTTTTAAATATTTCTATCTGTGATTGGTTGAATCCATGAATTGAAACCCAGGTAGAGAATGCTGATTATATTTTTAAGACAGTGATAAAGCCCCCTTTAATCCCACTACAGTTAGCAGTGATTTTGAAAGTATTATAATGGTTTACCTTTGTATAATACTCTGCCTCAGATGCCACCGTCGGGGAGCTGGGTACGGTGGCTCACGGTCTGTACCTCAGCACACTAGAGGCTGAGGCTGGAGGGTAATTATAAGTTTGGGGCCAGCCTGGGCAAGAGCCTATTTCATAAAACTAAAACAAACAAAACCCCAAACAAATAAACAGACATCACATTTCTGAGGACTGAACACCAAGAGCCCACTGTGGGAGGTGCGGTGAAGGCTGAGCATGCACAGGGGAGGGTCCTTTGCACATCATGGGGGTGGCAAGTCTCACGCTCTCCCTGGCAAGGTCTTGCCATTGCTCATGCATGGGAGATTGTCCTGGAACCCCTCTGACACTCTGAAGTGGACTTTCTCCCCCTTGGCCTATTCAAAGTGGGAATTTCTACTTTGTCATCTTGGTTGACAGAGCCTTGGAAAACAACTTCCTACATGGACGGGTGGTAGCTCTGGAAACTGCAGAAGGAGACCGTTTTCTAGAATAATGTGGGATATTTTTGTTCTAGTTTTTGCCTTTCAAATGTTGCCCACATGAGATCATCATCTATGCATAAGTGAGACAGGAACCTCATTTTGGAAAACTTCAAGTAATCATCTCAAAGAAAATAATGGGCTTTCTAGCATTTTACCATTTTTTCCCCCATTTGCAAAATTGTTCCAGGTTATTTACTGGATTGTAGGACCACACACTTCGACGGTAATTTTAGATCTTTGTAAAAATGAGTTTCCATAACAAAATATCTGCGTGTGCAAGCCTTTGAATATGGCTATTTAGACCCGGGTTGATATCCTTGAAATAAAGACAAAGGAAAACACCCTCTTCGAGTCACCTTAGAAAGCAGTCAGGGGACTAAGGAGAAATAGAAGAAAACAAACTTTCTGCGCTCAGTGTATTCATTGCAGACGCAGAGAACACCTTTTCATGTTTATAAATGGAACAGGACAGGAATAGTACCCACTTACAAACAGCCGCGCTTCCTCTGCTGCCTTAAATGGAACACATAAACAGCATTAGGTGTGAGTGGGATTCCTCCCAGAAAGCGGAAATTCCTCTGTCTCTTAGCACATATTTTAGAGAAACCCTAGTCAGTCCCGGTCGGTCCTCAGGCCATGGCATTTTCCTATATCATCCAGGTGCTTGCTGCACAGGTGGTGGTCGGTCCTGGCTCAGGTCCTGTCCCCTGTGAGGACAACCTGCCTGCTGCCACTCCACACGTGACCTCAGGTGAACTCTCCCACCATGGTGCTCAGGGAATGGTTCCACTGTTTCTGCTACCCTTGTGGAGCTTGGGGTGCACAGTTCACAGAGGGCCTGCTCGATGCCTTGAGGTGTATGTTCTTTTTCCTCAAAAGACACACCCCTCCACTCTGGTGATGGCTGCTCTTAGAAAATTGGAGCTGCAGCACAGGACGAGGGCTCAGCCTGTGAATCTGGAGTACAGACCAGCTGGCCATGGTGCATATGTGTGTACCTTCCCAATACAGAGAACTCAGGGACTCAGGCCATGTGCTCCACACAAGACTTGCAATAAGAGCGTCCTGGGCCTGGGGGTTCCAGCTATGACCAAGGACACTGTGACAGGAGGCCTCCCCGGAGTGCCAGCAGTGGCTATGGGGTACAAATCCTTTGCAGAGTCATCCATGGACGCTCCGGGGGCAGAGCTTGGAACTAAGGTTCCTGTCTTAGGTGGAGCCTAGACGAGCGTTGGAAGAAGCTCTTCTCCCTGGAAAGTGTCAGTGACACAGCAACAGACGGCCTCGTGAGGGATGAGAACCGGTCTCCCTATGCTCAGCCTTACCACCCTCCCTACTGATGACCTTAACCCTAAGCCTGACCCTAAGCTTAAGCCTACGTCTAACTCTACACCCGAAAAAACCTTAACCTGACCTGAACTCTAACTCCGTCTCTCTTGGCTACACCTCTCGGGTGCTTCATCTCATCACCTGGCTGTCCTGTTTCTGTGTGTGGCACACTGTGTCAGCCCCATCTCCTGTACATTCTGTTGCAGTATGCAGAGTCATCTGCCCCACAGAGGGAAAATTCTGTAGAGTTGTCCTGAGCCATGTGCCGGGCACAGGGCAGGGTGCTCAAAACAGCTGAAACCACAGAGGTTTCACAGGACTCACTCCAGTTATATTTGGGTTTCAGATGAGAGATGGATCATTTTAAAGTCCAGATGTTATCTCAAACATTGCTTCAAAAATGCCCCACAGTGGACATATTGATAGGACACAAAATGCGTCGTTTTTCTGTGGTTTGAATTCACATGGGCATCTAGTGACTCTTTCAACCTGGAAGAACTAGGAAGGGAGGACGTTCCCTCTTCTTAGGGAGTTGACACTGTGTTGGGACTCAGATGGGAACAACAGCAAATGGAAGCTCAGTGTGTACTGGCTCGGGGCGGGATGGGTGTTAGGACAGCAGAAGTCTCCAGCAGAAGTGGCAGAAGAGCATCATGGGAGAGAATATTGGAAATAGGTGCGAAGACTACCCCAAGGAGTTTGAAATTTGTGGCAAAAGTAAGGGTAAATGAAAATCCACACGTTCTCCCCCAGCCAATGAGTAAAGCAAGAGTGTGGGAACTCCTGTGTTGGTCCTGGGGTGGAGGAGGAGTAAGAAGAGGAGACGGAGACTCAAGAGACACTATGGGAACAAAGTTAAAGTCACTTCATACAGGACACTGCTATGGGGACACTGAGCATATGAGAGTGCCTTGAACTAGGAACTGACTGGCTGGGCATCAAGGAAGATGAGATACATCTTCTAGAAGGAAGATGAGATACATCTTCTAGAATTTCCCTGAGCGTGACAGGCACATCATAGGGAGAGAAGCAGGGCTGAGGTTGGACACCATGGAGCATGCCCAATCTGTTGCAAGAAATATATATATTTTTTACCTGATTATAGAAATCCGAAGGTTTTTAAAAAAGGATGTTAAGCCTTGCTTTCACTGTCCTTCCTTCTGTGTGTCCACATCATTAACCATCAAAAACTTGAGACAAGGAGCTTACGAACCTCTGCTTCAGGTTGACTTTTGATGATTCTTGATTGCCCAGCACCTAGGACCCTGAGGCACAAGCATCTGGGCTTAGAAAGGCCCTGTCTCAAGGATGTGCATCACACTCATGCTAATGGTTCCCCTTCTCACAATAGTCAAGTTATGGAATTAGCCTGGTTGGCTGTGTATGTCTCTATTGGTCACCAACCAGGCATATGTGTACCTATCAATGATGGAGTATTATCAGCCACAGTGAAGAATTATATCCTCCAATTTCCATCAGAATGGATGGCACTGGAAAACATATATATATTCAGTAAAATCAAGCAGATGTAGAAAGACAAATACCACATGTTCCCTACCATCCACTGAAGATTAAAAACAAGCTGACTTGGCAGTAGGATAGCGAGTGCTAGAGCCAGGCAGGATATCCAAGACCAAGATGGGTGAAGGAAGCAGGTAGGATCAGTGTATGTGCACACACGTGCTGAAATGCCACAGCAAACCCTAGTAAGTTAGACAGCTGATAGCATGCTAACCAAAATAAAGCAATTAGATAACCTTATCCTTTGAGAGCTTCAACTATATAATGACTGTTTTGTATCCTGCAGGAGATTATAGCACCTGCCTTAGGGTTTTTTCAGTTATTCTCAGATTTGTTTTGATTGGGCCCTTGCTTCCTCCTGCCTTCTTCCTTCTCTCTCTCTCCCTTTCTCTCCCCCCTCCCTCCCTCCCCCCCTCCCCCCCTCCCTCCCTCTCTCCCTCCTTTTCTCCCTCTCTTTTCTTTCTTCATAACAGATACATTTGGTAGAGGATCTGGACTTGGTTACTTTCTTCTATGAATGCTGTCATTCCCTCTGGTGCCTCAAGCTCCCTGGGCTTGTGTTATGTGAAACACGTCTATGGGAGGCTCCAACTGCTGCCCAGCAGACACTCACCATATTTTCATTCTCTGTGGCCCTCAACTGAGTCCTAAACTTGGTTTAGTGACACACATTGTTTACATAGGTATTAGGGTCTTCTCCTGTGTGGTTCCATCTATCTGTCCATCTTTCTTGTCACTATGGCAGCCCGAATGCCACCCTTTAATATATTAGTATTATACTTATATATAAGCATATATAAGCCAATAAGACAGTGGCTTCTGCTCAAGTCCTTGCTGCTTAAACTTCCTGAGAGAGAAAACACGCAGGTCTAGGACTGTGGAGAGCAATGAGAGGGTAGGGCTTCTCTCTTCCAAGATATGAGCACCCTCCACTCCCTGCTTACTTTTGTTTTGAACCAGTGTGAGTGGATATTCCAGAGTTTGTCTTCTGTAGGTAGGTTAGTTCAACACAAGCCATTATTCTAGAATCCAATCTACATTTTAAAGCCATGTTGGCATTTGCTACTTGTTTGGGCGGCTTCATTTCCATTATTGGCTGGCCTGTTGTGTGCTGATTTTAGGGAAGTCTGTGCTGATTCCTACCATAGACTGAGATGCTAAATGATTCCTTCTCCTTGTGGTGAAGTTTAGACATGTGCCAAAGTCCTGCAAGGTGTGTTTGTGCCCAGGCTTTGACAACTTGTTACATGAAACAGAATTAAGCCATTGATCAGAGTCAACACACACACACACACACACACACACACACACACACACACACACACAATGGGTGGCTATGACACCAGCTCTTGCCTCTGTGTCCCTGTGTGACTGAGGCCAGCAATATTCCCTGTGAGAACATCGCCCACACGGACAAACTGTGAACACTAAACCAACTCCAAGCTGACTTACTTTCCTGGTCCAAAGCCTTCCAGCAGGGCTGTCTGTGGAGGTCCCTGGGAGTTTGCCAAGTCCATCACAGGGTCCTCTCCTGCATGTTCAGTCTGTTTCCTTTCTGCTTAGCATCCTGGCAGAGCCCACATGTGCTCCTGGAGGACATGTATAGGGACCAGCTGGTTTCCTAGACAACAAGCTCTTGAGGAGGCAGGTAACAGCGGGCATTGTCTTGTCTTTGGAGGCCCCTGGGCTCTGCTAAAAGGCTCCCTTAGGTCCATTTCCACTGAAAACACTGTTGACTCCAAGACCTTTTGAGTCAGGCCTCACAAAACCTCTCACCGCTAATGCCTGTTGAGCCTAACTCGAGTAGAAGGCAGAAATTTAATCCTGTGACAGTCATTATTTCTGAGACATTT
Organism: Peromyscus attwateri; assembly: GCA_902168425.1. Classification (NCBI taxonomy): domain Eukaryota; kingdom Metazoa; phylum Chordata; class Mammalia; order Rodentia; family Cricetidae; genus Peromyscus; species Peromyscus attwateri. Next base: position 23,110 of record CABHPP010082674.1, on the reverse strand, counting down.
TGTAAAAATTCAACTTGTGAACAACTTTCCCTATAATCTGTTTTTCTAGGAAGGCACAAAATAGAGAAGGGTGGTATTATTAAACTATATAGTTTCCTCCTTTGAGAGTGGATGTGACCTCAGTGGAAGCTATATCCAGTCTGATTTTGTAGAAAAGAATGGCTTCATTGAGAGGTGACCACATGGTTGAGTCCCTGAGCACAGAACAGAGCTGAGATTTTGGCATAAAAACTGTGTAATTTCAAGTTACGTTTTTACACACCTGCAGTGGACGATCATGGCTACATGGTGAATTAATAACTTAATGGACAGAGACAAGCCAGCAGGCTGTCCCCAGAGCTGCATGGTACTGGCCTTAGCTCACTGCTGTGCCCTTCTCTGTGGCTGCACACTCCATTTTCCGCTTAAACAGAAATGTCATGTCCTGGGTCATGGGTTTGCAGATGGAGTAGCCCTGAAATGACTGGGGCATAAAAAACCTAAGTTGCTAACTGAACAGTTCATCCCGAATGATACCCTAGGGGAAACAAGGCCACCGCCTGTGCCTATAGCCAAGCATCTAGTGTGTGCTGTCTCCACTTGGCAACAGGCTGCCATGCTAGTGAATTCAGAGCTTCCTTTACCTAGTGCCTAAGTGGTGAGAAGACCCTCGGGAAAGACAGAAGCTGCTTGATTCTCTGGATCTTGAAAGATCATCTGAAAATCCATGCCAACGTCTGCTGGAATGTGGCAACCAAATGCAGAATGGTTTTACTACCTTCCCTTCAAAGGTGCAAGGGAAGGGACCCCTGGGGTAAGTCAGGGGATCCGGGCAAATCTTGATTGCTAGTTCCAGATTCCAAAGAAGCCCACAGTTCCACAGGGTTTACCCGCCTGTAGTGGGTAGCCATTTCAGCTTTGATCTGGAAAGGGACCATTGTCTTCAAGATTCTAATTCTCTCCATGCTTACTCTTGATTTCTCAGAATCCTTTCTTACATGTTATGCCCTCTTTAAATCCAAACTTTCCATTTTGATGAAAAATAAGTTTTTCCAATAGCAATCTCTGAAGTCTCCAGAAGGAAGATGGGGCCCCAACAACAACAACTCTACCCAATCCAGAATGATGCCATGGTAATCATCATCATACTACACTTCTTGCCAGAATTTCAGACAATCTTACCCATTACTCTAAGACTTGCTGCGGAATCTACAGTTAGTCTAACTGAGATTTAACTATCTGAGCTTTCTCACAGTACCCAACAGAGACACCATCACCCCCTAAACAGCAGGAAGCAATTCTAAGAAAATGACGCCCTTTCTACCTTAGGTTTCATAATTCTCAGGGTTATGGATGATGGTTATAGGGTTGGGGGTGGAAGAAAATATTAGACTCAGTATTCTCCTTAAGAAAAGAAAAAGTGTCTCAAAAAAAAAAAAAGAGAAAAGAAGAAATGGAATGGATAGGTATAAGATATTATGGTAGATTATTGTATATACTAGTAAACAAATTTAGTAAAATAGCAGCCTTAGATAATTTGCACTGTTATGGATTCTTATATGTTGATACAAATGTAAACTATTTTTATATTCCTGTTTAAGATAATTTGTATATTGATACAAATACAGAACTATATTTGTTATAATGTACACATATTTCTACTCTTATTTGAAATATTTGTATATTGATACAAATGTAAATTTATATGTCATACTGTATGTATGTTCTACTTCTTTTTAGGATATTCTGTATATTGATATATATTTAAGATTATTGTCGTATTGCATATTGCACTATACATTCCTACCTCTGTTAAAGATATTTTGTATATTGTCACAATTTTGAAGTCATCGTCCTTTTACCGTACATTTGCTTACAGACTGCTTACCTTGTTTACATGAAGCCTTAGTCCTTAGGTTATTTCGGTAGATAAGACTTATAGATTTATAGTCACCTATGCTTGTCATCTCTATAGTTATGTTAGTTAGGTTATCCAGATTTACAGATACATAGGTCGGATGGACAGGTAATCTTCAAACACTTCATGGACCTAGAGAATATGGCATTTAAATAACTTAGAATTCTGTTGACGTGAGACACAATTGCTCCTTGCAGCACCAATTTGATCCTGAAAGAATGTTGGGCTTCTAAGACATTTCCATTTGGAAGTTTGTCTTCTTGGCACAAAATGGCCTACTGGGCAAAGAACTGCCCTTGCCTCGACTGCTGACAGTACGAGTGCTGTCCTTTCTGGACAAGCGGGACACAAGGAAAAGTGACTTCTGAACTCTGCCAAGACAGGGTAAGATGGTCTTTCAGAATTCCTGCTTCCGAAAATGGTCTGTCAGATACTCTAGGCCTGTAGCCAATTTGAATGCACCAACAATGCTGGGAAACATTAGGTGACTGTCCAGGCTGCCAGCTGTCTCTGTCTACTCTTGCAAGACTCCCAAAAGTTGCTTGCATCCATCTTCCATTTCTCAGGTACCATTTTATTCCTTCTCAGGTCTTTGATGGGATTGAAGACTAGCAGTTATAGTTACAACTTTATATATATATATATATATATATATATATATATATATATATTATCTTAGATAAAACATATTAAACATTAGATTCAGGTTCTTTAGGATAGGACACCTTTTGAAATGATCTTTGTAACATGCCATTTACCTATGCTCTAGACTTCTCTGGATTTTAGTATGTGTTTCTTGCTTGATATTGTTTGCATTGGTTGTAGTTCCATCTTATCTAGGTCATTGTCCCTCATTATTCCTGGACAATATTTGATAACCATTCCTTTGTATGTAGTCTTGTATTAGGTTAGAACCTTCTTATTTAGACAAGAGGGGGAGATGTAGTGGGTAGCCATTCCAGCTTTGATCTGGAAGTTCCAACCCCCATTGAGGCTTTGGTAACTATCACGCCTATAAGGCGGGGCCAAGAGAGGACCCTGAAGACCCAAGATCCGGATGCACCACCACTCTTGGTTTCTGGACCCTGGACGCTGGAGGTAGACCAAACAGAGTTCTCCAGAGAACACCACCAGACTGCGCTCTGTCTTTCCCAGACCCTGCAACCTACCTATCCCTTCATTTGTAAGTTAATCCACTAAATAAACCTCCCTTTTAACTATAAACCTCCCTTTTAACTATAAACCTCCCTTTTAACTATGTGGAGTGGCCTTAATAATTTCACCAATATCCTCCCCCCCCCCCACTTTAGGGTGCAGTGTTTGGGTAAAGTAAAGGTGATACTTTTCAACAGTGGAGGCTATGGAACTCCTGCATTGCAGGGTGATGAGCTAGCTCTGGCTGGCTCTGGGACTATGGCTTCTGTAGACAGAGGTGTTGGCACCATATCATCTTGTCACAGGTTCCAAGAAGGAACAGGAAAGCTACAGCTCCCTGCAGCAGCACTGTGTTCAGGAAATCCTGCTGTCACACCAGACCTGCCATAGACACTGCTCACTTCCAGAGGGGACATGGAAGGGTATGGCACGTCCCCAAACTCCTTCTTAAAAAGACATTACAGGTGGTTTATAGGCCAGACCACATGTGAGCAATACACTCTACTTGAATAGACTGTCAGGGAGCCACTTAGGGACTGTTCAGAGATCTAGATTTCTTTTTCTTTCTTTCTTTCTTTCTTTCTTTCTTTCTTTCTTTCTTTCTTT
>CABHPP010082674.1:0-19442 GCA_902168425.1 Peromyscus attwateri | reverse complement strand
TTTCTTTCTTTCTTTCTTTCTTTCTTTCTTTCTTTCTTTCTTTCTTTCTTTCTTTCTTTCTTTCTTTCTTTCTTTCTTTCTTTCCCTCCTCCCTCCCTCCCTCCCTCCCTCCCTCCCTCCTTTCTTTCTTTCTTTCTTTTTTTTAAAATCATGTCATCTACAAATCATAACAAATATGTGGAGTCTATTTTATGGTGTTGGGAGGTGAATTTTTTTTCTGCATTTACAGGAAACAATAATTCACTTAAGATGTTTCCCCTGATAGTAGAGCCACATTTCCTGGAGAGTATGCAGATCTGGAGTGGTTCAGAGAGCCACCACAGCACACGAAGAGAGGAGACGCCACTGGCTGCCTCTCCTTGCTGGTCTATGCTTCACTGTGTGCGCTATCTGATCCAGCCCTGTCTCAGGCACCTGCAGGGAAGGTAGGCGCTGGGATACAGGCGGGGGTGACGGGAGTCTCCTGGGCTGGGAATACAAGACTCAGAAGACACTGCACATGGAGGTTTAATAACTCACGGAATCTCATCAAATATTAAATGATCAAATATTGAACCACAGCTTCCTGCCAGGAAACTCTTGATACAGAAGCTTCCTACCCCTCTCCAGGCCTGCTCCTTGAGAAAATATCACGGAGATGGGAAATCTGAATGGCTCAGATGTAGGAGCTGTGATCCAGGCCCATCTGTGTGGGGGACCCCAGGAAGCTGGGCAACCTCTGCTTCCACGCTAGTGTGTGGACATGGTGATGGCTTAGCCATGACATCAGTGTCTCATCTGAAGGTTGTCAGCCTCAAGCCAGGTCTCAAAGTGTGCTGAATCAGATCAGATGCACAGTGAGATATCGTTCTCAGAGCTCAGAAAGGCTGAGGGATGGAGGCTTTCTGTGACACCCATCTCTCCCTCAAAACCATACTCATAACTAAGGGCAGCCACGGATAGCACACAGTAGGTACTGCTGTCGACATAAGCAGTTATGAACCACAGTGGATGGGGGATGAGCTCACAGAATACTTGTCTCTGATCGTCATAACTGGCTAGAGACTTGGGGTATCCACTCTTTCCATGTAGTTTGATTCCTTTTGACTTCATTTGATCTATAGTGAATGGCTTTGAAAGTTGTTTACTTGGTCCCAACCAGTACTTGAACCGGAGACACAGTCCTAACCATCCTCTACCTCATTGTTCTCTGCATGCTGGAGGCTTAGGTGTACTCCACTGTCTTCTGCAAGGCTGAGAAGACTATGTCCACCCCATTGTCTCCTCTTCATGACTGATACCTGTCTATCCCACTGCCAAGACTGAGACACAAGTCTACCACATCGTTCTCTGCAAAGCCAAGGCCCCTGCCTCCCCATGGTCCTCTGCATGGTTGAGACCCTTGCCTGCTTCATTGTCGTTTTCAGGGCTGAGACCAACAGCCATTCCTCTATGAGGCTGAGATCCATGTCCACATTTCTGACTACTGTAAGACACCTGCAGTGTCTTCTCCTGTCTATTTAGGCTTTACAAACGGAGCCTGGGCTCCCATATTTCCCACCTAAGGTCTTCGATTCAGGTCGCTGGTCCCTCTATCTCTTGTCTTTGACTGAGGTTCCAAGCCTTGGTATTGCCACTGGTTCCTTGTTTCTTGCCTTCCTATCCAAGCCTTCAGGGAGGTCTTCTGGCTTCATGGTTACAGTATCCAGAGCACGATACATCCCACTTCTTTGTTGGCTGTGCTGGTGAGGACTCTGTCACGTGAGGAAGTGGGTCTGTGTTAATGCGGACCCTATAGAAGCTTCCTTGCTTCTGCCCTTGTGGTTTTCTCTAAGATTTCCACTGGAAGACAGTTCCCATTATAATTGGAACAAGATGCTTATACCAATCTTCTCTAATCATTGGCTCCTTTTTAACCTCCAATGAAGATGGCCACGGGTATGCAGGAACATGAACAACATACTCTGTTCTTCCACCTCCAACCTGCTGTGTTTATAACCAATGTCAACTACAGACTCTTTTGGGGGTAACTGTTCTTATCAAACTAGACTCTTCCTCCCTTGAATAGAGAGATATTCTCACCTTGGGTCACTGCTCACCATGGACTCCAACTCCCCTGAGTAGTGAGTCACATTCTCATCTTAGGTCACTGGCCACATTAAACTCTGCCTCTCATGAAAGGTGAGGTAGGTTCCCACTTTGGGTCACTGCCTTGCCTGACTCTGTTTCCCCTGAATAATGAGGAGCATTCCTATCTGAGGGCTCTGTCTTCTCCCTGGAAATATCCAAGGCTCAGACTCCTGTGCTCAATGTCACCTTTATAGTGAGTTCCAGCAAGACTACACTATCTCAGACTTCTGCTTTCCACCCCACATTCACATGAGCTGGCTTGATCTCACCACTCTGGAGCTTTCCCCATGCACCTTTAGCTTCAGGATTCTCTGCACTCTATATGGATTGTTCTTATGTTCAATGCCTGTTACAGTCAGTGATTTTGATGGCTGAGATTTGTCTATTCATTGTATGTAGAGAACACTCTAGCCTTTGTGTGATATATAGGAATTTCCAGGAGTCAGAACACTATGACACATAGGAACTGAGTGGATGCCTATGGGATGAAGGAGCTAGCTGTTGCTCTTTGTCAGGGAAGATGTGCTCTGCTGCGTCAAAGTCTCTAAGCCTGTAGCCTGGTGTGGTGGTTTGAATAGGGATGGCCCCCATAGACTCATGTTTTTGAATGCTTGGCCCATAGGGAGTGGCATCAGTAGGAGGTGTGGCCTTGTTAGAGTAGGTATGGTCTTGGAGGAAGTATGTCACTGTGGAGGTGGGCTTTGAGGTCTTATATGCTCAAGCTATGCCTAATGAGGGACACAGTTTCCTGCTGCCTACGGATCAAGATGTAGAACTCTTCAGCTCCTTCTCCAGTACCAAATCTGCCTGCATGCCACCATGCTTCTTGTGATGATGATGATGATGATGATGATGATGATGATGATGGGCTAACTATCTGAAACTGTAAGCCAGCCCCATTTAAATGTTTTCCCTTATAAGAGTTGCTGTGGTCATGGTGTCTCTTCACAGTAATAGAACCCTAACTAAGACACCTGGGATAGTTAGTGGCACCCTGCCATGGCCCAGGCAGGTCTGATGAAGCAGAAGCACAGGCAAGAAAAACTAGGGCCAGGCAGCTTTGTCTGAACTAGGAATTCACACCTCCAGCTGCAGATGCCTTGGACAGTAGGTTGTAGGAGCTTGCCTGTTTCCTACTTTGTTTGGTACTTGCATTTTCAGAGTAAAGAATCTTTTATTTTTTATTTTTTTCAAGACAGGGTTTCGCTGTGCAGTTTTGGGGCCTGTTCTGGATCTTGCTCTGTAGACCAGGCTGGCCTCGAACTCACAGAGATTCACCTGGCTCTGCCTCCAGAGTGCTGGGATTAAAGGCGTGCGCCACCACTGCCTGGCTCAGAGTAAAGAATCTTGATAATGTACAACCTGTCTGGAAATGGATTACTTTAAAAGAAACCCACTTTCAATGGCATCTACTGGCCACAACTTATCATTAATAAGAAATATCAACTGCTCTCTAATAAAACAATACCCTACTCTTTATGCCATATTAATATAATCAACAAAATTTGCTGAGCATTGGCCATATGTTGTGAACACGCTGGGCCTCAAAAATCTATTAATTTCTTCTCTTCATACATTTGCTTATTGGATGAGCCCTTACTAAGGGCTCAGTGCAGTCTACCTGGCTCCAGGTACATGAGACAAAGCAACAGACATGACTGAGGAGGTTTGAAGTAGGGTAGGTACACAAGGACAACCAACAACGAGAGAGAGAGAGAGAGAGAGAGAGAGAGAGAGAGAGAGAGAGAGAGCGCGCACAAAACAAAACCACAACTAAGATCTTTATGATAAATGGCCAAGAGCCATGGTTACCCTCTCCATGTTCCATTTACATGGAATATCATTCTCCACTCCTTAGCCTGCGTGTCTTTAAACTGGAGGTGTGTCTCCTGTGGACAGTCCATAAGCACTCTTTACTCTTTTTTTTTTTCATCCTTTCTCTGACTGAATTATTTGTAATGACTACGTTTTTGGATTTTGCTTGACCTAGTCTGCTGTGGAATCCTCAAACAGCTTCAGTTCAGTTATATTTCATGATGCAGTTTTGTGCTTTTTTTCTTCTTCATATGTTCACTTTGTTGAAAGTCCCATTTCCCATTTTCTTGACTATGGTGATAGGCACTTTCATGACACTTATTTTGAATTCTCTGTCAAATAAATCACGTAACTCTTTTTCACTGGTGTTTGTTTCTAGTTCCATTGTTACTTTTACTTTTTGTCTTCCTTGGCTTAATAATTGGCATCCACACCGTGTGTGTGTGTGTGTGTGTGTGTGTGTGTGTGTGTGTGTGTGTGTAGGGGGTGGGTAGGGCTCTTCTCCTAATCTTGACTCACATGAAAAGAACTTCAGTGGTCTTTTTGACCAGAGATTCTGAGCGCCTTCGCCAACCTTCCCTTTCCAGTGAGAAGCAGACTCCTTTGGCCCTGCTTGCTTTCTGCTGAGGGGGAGGAAGGAGCCATAACATCGATTAGCTCAATTCATTAACTCTCTTCCAAGTTAGCTAGAAGTTGCTGGACCCACCACAATTCCAAGTGTTGAAGAGAGATACTAGCCTTAGCAAAATAGGAGCACTGGGAGCATGCACCAGTTCTGCTCCCCAGAGGAAGCTGATTGCTGGTATTGCTGCCATGTGCTTTTCGCTAGGCAGGGCAAGGATGTGTATGTATGTGTATGTGTGTATGTACGTGTATGTGTATGTGTGTGTGTGTGTGTGTGTGTGTGTGTGTGTGTGTACATTTATGCCCAACCTACCATTTCCATCTTCTCCAGGCAGCTGGACTATGTAGATCATTTAGATCTCTAAGGATTGCAAGTTAGAGGCCAGACCTTTAGGGAACCAGCTGGAGAAGCTGGGGTGGTGTTCATGTCAATCACCCCTTTTCTTTCCTGAAATGAGAGGCAGGGACTCTCTTCTAACCTTGTAGTACTATGTCAAGGGCAGGGATTCTAGGGAAACTCTTCCTACCATCTTCCCAGTTTGATTTGAAATGTTTGCCTGAGATGTTCAGACAGCTTTCTGTTAGTTTCTGAGGGGAATTATCCATAAGTCACTCCAAGATTGTGTTTAGTATAGCGTTATTTAGTGACAAATGCTGAATTTAATAAATAATTTGCATAATCCATACCACAAATGTAGGGGCCAACAGCAGGAACTTCCATCCATGCCCTCTACATTAGATGACCAAGTATTCGCTCACTGCGTACACATTTAAGCTAAAATGCCATCACATCACTATAGCAAAGCCACTATGCTGCTGCAGTCACTTAGCAATGCCCCTGAACACGACAGCCTGACAGTGACTGTGGGACAGAGAAAGAAATGAGTGCACACTGACTTTACATCCAAAGAAGCATCCATTTCATCAGAAAGTAGAGAGAAAAACTAATGAGACAGGCATGGCGGTGCAGAGCTGTAATCTTAACTCTTGGAGGCTACGATAGGAGGATGGAACATTCTAGACTAGAAGGGCTACAAAGTGAGACCCTGCTTCAGGAAAGAAAAGGAAAGATAGAAGGAAAACTCCTGTAACTAAAACACTACAACCACACCACATGGAACACTAGGAGATGATAAGGAAAATACTCACAGTAGAGACATCTCTTTTGGAAATCCTGTGTACAAAACAAGGCCCTGGAAGGAAGCCCTTGTGGGAAGCCCCAGCTGAGGACAGGTGTTACTATCCTTGAAGTCATGCCTGGATGGGATTCTGAGATGCCAGGTTGAGCCGTGAGAGACCCTGTGCTGTGTGATAATTTCAGTCTCAGGGATGTCTTTCTCGAGTGAAAGAGCAGGAGTAAAGTCAGGAGAGATGTCATTTTAGGGGAGGAAGGAGAGAGATTCTGGGACACTCATCATTCCATAAAGACTGGAGAAACTGGGGCTAGTTTCTAATTCCATCATGGTGATGGAGCCACAAGAGAGCTGGGGGAAGATGGGCATCAAATGGGTCTTCGCACAGTGTCTAGACTGTTGAAAGCCCTAGGTTCAATCACCAGGACCGGAAAAAAGAGACACACACAGAGAAAGAGATTGGAAAACAATGTGTAAAGGTTTTGCACAGGTTCTTTTTTTTTTCCCCAAGACAGGGTTTCTCTGTGTAGTTTTGGTGCACGTCTTAGATCTTGCACTGTAGACCAGGATGGCCTTGAACTCACAGAGATCCACCTGGCTCTGCCTCCTGAGTGCCGGGATTAAAGGCATGCACATCCACCGCCTGGCTTTTGTACAGGTTTTATGATTGGAGAATTTTGCTGAGCACAATTGACCGTAGGGTAGTAAGAAAAGATAAAAAGGAGAATTTTGTGAAGATTTGTGATAAATACAAATTGGTTGGAATCAGTAGATGGAACAATCAGAGAGCTGTGACCACAAGGCCCCCAGCTGTTTGTCAAATCAGCTTGGTGTGTGCTGAGAAGCTGTGGCCAAGGGACCACCAAAGCTGGACACAGAAGACATAGGCACAAGGGGAAGAATATGGCTGGGAGGAAGATGATGTGTGAAGATACACAATACACTGATCCAAGGTACCATTAGGTACCAGATGGAATGAAGAGGGGAAGAGTTCTGGTCTAGAAGGCCCAGGTGATGCTCATCTTCCCCCATCCATCCCATGGCTCTGCTGTCTCATGTCTGTGTAAAGAGGTCTCTGCTCGTCTGTGAGACTCAGAGGCTCTTGGCTGTGATACTTTCCAGGGCATTGTTATCTCCAATCAAAGCTTTGTCATCTGCATCATAATTAGGTATATAGATGCAAAGGTATAGAGCCCAGAACTATCAATGCATATTTACAAAGTGAATATAGGGTTCCCTTATTTTGGTAAAGTTTATAGATCTGATCTTGAAGATGATCCAGGGTCCTGCAAGGCAGGTCGGGACAGGCAGGTGGCCATAGGTACCTGCAAACTTGTCTATGTCCTCCAGTGCACAGCATCCTTGTATACATTCTACAGAGGTCACAAAGACATAGAAGAGTGTCTGGGTTTGAGCCACTGCCCCATCTTGCTGGGCCTAGCATGGTGCTGGGAGCACAGGACTCAGTGATGCTATGGGAGGGAGCGCTGGAGGTAGCAGTCAGGAGAGAGGTGCTGGGCAGGAAGGAGAGAACAGCTTTCATGTTAGAGTATGAAGAGTAAGGAGTACTCAGGCAACCATGTGAGCAAAAGACAAGAGACGGAAATAGGCAGGTCTTGGGAGATGGGGCCAAGCCTCGTGTGCTATGGCTACAAGGCCCTGCTGCTGGAAGGACCAAGAAACCTGTAGAGGAGCTGGTACAAGCGCACCCAGACCTGGGGCTTCGGGGCTCCAGAAGTGTGGAGTCTATCCAGTGTCGATAGACGACCATAGAGTAGTAGGGGCTACTCTGCTCAGCAGTCCCCAGAAGCCACGATAGCCTGCCTCCCAAAGGGGGTGGTAGCCATGGAGGCTTCTGGCTCAGCCCCATTCCAGCATTTATTTCTCTCCCAGGGGAGGTTACAGAGTCACCATTTCCTGGGATATATGTCTGTCTTTAGTGCTCTCGCACTTCCACAGTGGTCTTGGGGACACAAAATGAGGCCGTGTCCTTGGAAATCAATCTTGTTTTTGAAGCTTCATCACACATGCTTCAAATGACAATTCTGCTCATAGCTTTTAAAATTTATGTGACTGTCTGGGAAACATATTTACAAGTTACCCATATCTCAGAAGACAACAGTCTCCTTTTTAGTATCTTGTCTTAGGTTAACACGACACACATTTTTGGTAATAAATGAATGAATGAATGAATGAATGAATGAATGAATGGAAAATAATGAAAAGGAAATAAAACTCACTGGCTAATTCACTACCCAAAGACAACCATGGTTAGAATTTTGGTACCCATTTAAGTTGATTTCCTAAAGTCAAATATGATTGCTTTTTTTGTGTAGCAAGATGTGGTCTGTCTACACATGTGAAGGTCTTTAGATGATTAGTGTCCAAATGGTTTGATTTTCAGTAAAGCAGATGACCCTCTGGAATGGACTGCGGGACTCATCCAATCAGCAGAGTATTTAAGAAAAAAAAATACTGGGTTGCCCTAGCAAGAGGGAATTCAGCCTCTGAACAGCCACTGGCCTTCAGACTCAAACTGCAACATCATCTCTTCCTAGGATGGCCAGCCCACACCTGCCCTGTGCATTCAGACTTCAGCCTTTGATATGAACAAGTTTCCGGGCACATTTCTCTGGATGCACACTCACCAGCTCTGTGTGCTTCTGTCTCCCTGTGACAGTCATGCTGCTGAGTGGCAGGTTCTAGGCTCTGCAGCCTGAGCTGATCTGTACAGAAGCTCAGTGTTGTAATCCTTTTCAGCACAGGATTGGGCTCCCTCAGGCCCACACGGATGGGAAAACATTTGCCTTTCTGTGTTTCCCCCACATCAATATGGATGTGCTACCCCAGGCTTATCTGGGAGTTGGTAAACCAGGTCCTTTCAGACCCAGGAACCTCAAATCTTTTCTACTTGGACACACATCTTGGAGGCAGCAGCAGTGGCACATGTTCTTCTCCTGTATGAATATCTACGTCCTCTCCGGCTGCCATGACAAGGCCAGGGTCCCCAGGACACTGCTCATATGTCCTATGGTGTACTGTAACTGAAGGAGTCATTTCTGACCAAGATGCTACCTCTGTCCTCACTGAGTACCCTCAGGTTCCCCACCCAAGCTTTTCACAAAGCCTTCATAGTTCTGCCAAGCATATCCAAGGTGATCAGCCCTTAGCAAGCTGGGGATGATGGTATCTTCAATGTAACAATGCCACAATTTTCTTCATGATGAAAATATTTTGATGACCTTTGGAAATTGATCACAAATAAATGAGTCATCATTTCCTAGCCCAATGAGGACTAGTATTTCTAATTCTTTATCATAAATAACTGAGAGATCCAACTTCTGTTGAGATTTTCTGCTTTGCTTCAATATTTACTATAGTCTTCCTGCTTCCTTAGGATCCAGAGAGAGATTAAGGTGTGCATTTTAAAACACAGGTTGCCAAACTGCTCATTGGAAGAGACTTTGAAAGCAGTTTTAATTCAAGTCAAAACACTTACTTCACAAAGAGAGGCAATTATTAAAATTTCACTTTTTTAAAAAACTGTGAAGATGGCTTTTGTCATTTTTAATTGAGTATCTTGGCGTGGGTGCCCAGCTAGTGTCCTCTCTCCCTTCACACTTCTTTATCGGCTTATTCACGTGATGATTTACAAAGTCAGTCTTTACTGCATTCTTATGAATAAACACGTGAGTTGGTATAACTAGGGATCATACTCCGAAGGCGACAGTGAACTACACAGATCCCATTGTCTAGACCGTTCAAGCGAATTCCACATAGTATGACTTAGTAATGCCCACCACTGCTTCCAGCAGTGGGTTTACTATCATTCTGGCCATGCTTTAATCTTACAGTTTGACGCTGAATCCTTTCTCAATGTCTCAGCTGGAATCTTGAGGGTCAAGTCTTCAATAACCATCAGGTTACAGGTCATTAACAGAAATCCTAAGTGCATGGCCTCTGGTGGACATTGTGAGGGTCTGTGGAACTAGAATACCTCACATGTCACACGTAAGGAATGGTTGCTTGGAACACTTCCTTGTTTGATTTGACTCTATGTATGCAGCTATCTGCCAGTCATCTTGGGATGAGCCTCCTCAGGGCTGGGTCCCCTGGAGAAATATATGTTACTAGTAGATGAAGATAAGCCAAAGCATGCTCACTGTATGATTGATGGCACAGAATGCATTCTGTAGCTGTGAGTGTCACATGAATGAAAAATTAGGACCTTGACTTGGATCAGAAGAAGAAAGGGAAATTTTATGTAATGTATCTAAACAGATTTCCCTCTGAGAGGGTTAAAAAGAGGCATGTATTAAACACATTTACATTTCTATTGGTAAAGATAATAAAAAAGAAGAGTTATTAAGAGTAACTGTGTTTCCCCCAGCACTTCTAGCTCACCTCCATTCATTCATTTAATCCCACAGTGAAAATGGACATCAAAATAAAAATTGCAGAATATCTAGAAAATAGAAGCATTGCATGCCAGTGCATCTGAGATCTGCTAAAGATGCATCCCTAGGAAGATTTATAGTCTTTAACTTTTCATAACAAATTAATTACTAAGCACTCACATCTGGCTGAAGAACAAAAGAGATATAAGGAATTCATGAAATGGGTAAATTAGGAAACGGGAAAACAAAAGAAAATTGGAAATTCAATCTGAGCTGGTTATGTGATGTGGTCCTTAGCACTGCTGCTTCCAGCCTCTCCCTAGAAGGCCAGTTTTCCTCTTGGGATAACCTCTGAGGCTGACAGATCACTGTACCCAATGTTATCTCTCCTCGGAAGCAAGTGCAGAGGGAGGTTCTAGGCACTATTTTGTTTTTTATTAAGAAAAATTTCTTAATAAATTTAAAATTAGAAAATTTAAAATTATCTTCCCTCCTCCTGCCCCTCCAACCTCCCCCCTCCAATCAGTCCCCTCAGTCCCCACTATGAGAAAGTAAGGCCTCCCATGGGGAGTCAGCAGAGCCTGGTACATTTAGTAGAGACAGGTCCAAGCCCCTCCCCTTGCCTCAATGCTGTGTGAGGTGTCCCATCATAGGCACTGGGCTCCAAAAAGCCTGCTCATGCACCAGGGATGGATTCTGATCCTACTGCCAGGCGACCCCTTAAGCAGATCAAACTACATAACTGTCTCGCTATGCAGAGGGCTAGGCACTATTCTTAAGATGGAATGATTTCTATGGGCAGATGAATTGGCAATGGGTTTCTACAGAAGGACAGATATTATGTCCAAAGCTAAATGGCCTAAAAATTGAGAGATTCCCAGGATGCTCTTCAGCACATGTATTTCTAAGAAAGCGCCTTGTTAGTGTTTTCAGGGAGATAGGCAGTCAGCCAGCCTGGGATGTGTCTCCGTCCCTCTCCCTCAGGACTTCACAGAGACAAGGTGCTAAGCTGTGGATGCATTAAGCCATGTGGAATTGCTTCCAAGCTATCCAGAGCCTTCTCCCTTCCTCTGACAAAGATGAAAGATTTGGAGGTAGACACACCCCAGGAGAATTCCTTTGTTGTGTTGCCAAAGAGAACTGTGCAGGTAGGAAGTAGGTCAGCATCATTCATAGCATCACTTGCAGCTCTGTTGGCCATCATGAAAACTTAGAGGCAGTTCCCCAGCAGTGAAGTGAGAACTTAAATTACAGTTTAGCTATTCACTGAATCCAGATCGGGGTGAGCTGGATTTACAGGCTGTGAGAGAAGGCTGCTCAGGGTTGTTGAGGTTCTAACCTTATGACCTTCAACTTTCATTGATGCAATCTACAAATGTGCCATAACTACGTGGCCAGAGGGAAGACAACTAGATGTAACCAAGGTCCTGATCAGCAGACTTTGAGGTAGAAGAATAACCCCGATCATCCAGGTGGGACCACTGCTCTCTTAGAAACCCTGAAATCAGAAGAGGAAGGCAGGAAAAGCAACATGGAGATGATACAGGAGAGGTCTGAAGAGTGAAATGGGTATTCCCTCTCTAGCTGGCGGTGAGTATGAAGCCGAGGCCACCAGCCAGAACATGTTTCTGTGAGTGCCTCTGCAAGTGGGGAGCTAACCCTGGGTGACTGTCAGCAGGGACTTGAGGGTCTCTAGCTTACACTGCAACAGCTTGACCTGAGGGAAAACCAGCTTCCTACCCAGAGCCTCCAGTAAAGAGTGAAGTGCACTGACACCACCATGGATGCCGCCCAGTGGGAGCTGTGCCAGGCACAGGACCCAGCCTTTTCCGACGTGTAAGTTTGTTTTGTGTTAAGTTGCTAACGTGGTAGTATGATGTAGTTGTAGCTGAAAGTTAATGGGACAGTGAAGAGGAAAACAGTGCACAGTACCCTTATGATCCCATCTTAATTTTATAATTTATACCTGCATGTACATGCTTGCATGCACGTGAGAGCATCTAGGTGGTGGGATCCATGGAATGTCAATGACACAGGCACACTCAACTTCCTGCAATTATGTTTGTGCTAGGCTTTTGCCACGAGTGTAATTAATTTCACAATTTAAACAATTGATTTAATAGTTCATTTAATTAGCTGGCTGATGTGTTCTGAAGCGGGCCCTGATATGGCACAGAGGGCTGACACTATGTTGAAGAACTCTCATGACCTTGGGTTTCTTACAGACATCCCTTTGGGAGAATTTCCTCATTGTGACTAACACATAGGAGAGACTTCTTATGCTGCTCTTTTGGTTTGTCCCTGAGTCACACAATGGGTCAAATGTGACATGTCTTGACAGACTATAGGTCTGAAGTATGCATTACACACTTGGGTTGGATAGTTAGTGACAGTATCTGCTGTAATCAGTGCTGTGGCTCTTTCTTGTATTTTAAAAATGTTTAAATTGCATTTATTTATTTGTGTGTGTGTGTGCATGTGTGTGTGTGTGTGTGTGTGTGGGCATGCACATCAGTAGATGAATGGATAATGAAAATGTTGTACATTTGCACAATGAAATCTTGTTTCGCTGTTAAAAAACCGACATCAAATTTTCAGGTAAATGGATGGATGGAGTTGGAAACAATCATTTTGACTGAGGTAACCCAGACCCCAAAAGGCAAATGTTGAATGTTTTCTCTCATTTTAAAGATGTTATATTTGAATCTTCAGATGTGTGTGTTTCAGCTGGAATATTCATAGGGACCAGGAAACTAGTAAGGTGCCATGCGGAGGCTGTCAAGGGAGAGAAGATAGAACACAGTGATATGAAGGTGGGTAGGAAAATAATTGAACTGAAGTTGATTAGATAGGGTGGGGTGGGAAGGCAGGGTAGAGGAGGTAGTACAGGAAGGGGCAATTAACATTAAATACCTCTAGACATAATCATATGGAAAACAGTACTGCAGAAGCTTCCATATACATATGTACACATACATGCATCCATATATAAAAGAGATTAAGTAGAGTCACCCTATAACAATGTCCTTACTAGCTACCACAGGCTAACAAATAAAACACCGGGTATCAGGAATGGGCTACCTCTTTTCAAGGTTTTGACAAGTGAGGTTCTGTAGACCCCTAAACATTACAGACTAGTGACATCGCTCCTTGTTACCTCTAGAACTCGATGGTAAGACTTATTGCTGGAGCCACCATCAACTTGAGTTGCCGCACATCGAGAAGTCTAGCTGGTGCTCACCCTGTAGCTTCAAAACTACTGGCTAGCTTTCGAAGTGCTGAAAGTGCTGTCACGCTGCCAGAGGAAAGAAGGAAACACCAACCTTATCCAACAGTGACCCCCATGAGCTGCGACAATGACTGGCCTGGCAATACATGACCACTGGCATAATACTGGCATGAATATCAGAAAAGTAACCAATTACTTTCTGATTGGATTTAAGACCTGCTTCACAAGATAAAATATGTACCATTATCAGTCCAAGAACTTGTGGCTAGACAGGTCATAGGCACTAGAGGAAAACCTACTATTATTATAGCAAATGGCCATAGTATTAATTGACTTCTAATGTCTTATTGCTATACTCTTAGATTAATTCACCTCTCAAATCCCATTAGAAAGGTAAAAGTAAATGGCAGTTCACACAGAGGCCCACAGCTGATGAAGGTGTGCAGGATAAGACTATGGAATGTTCAGTCCTAAATGGGCTATCTCTAATATACCCCGCATCCTGAGGCTCCGAAATCACTGCGTAAGAGAGAGCAGAAGGATGCTAACAACCAGAGACAAGAGGCTACAGTGAAACAATGTTGTCTGGATACAGCAGAGCAGAGTCACACACACCTCACAGGGGCTGGAAACAGCATGCACAGGGCCTGTGTAAGCTCGGTGGCAAACAGACTCCCAGCACGGAGTGGGGAGGTAGGCATGAAGTCCACCCCTAGCTGAGGAGCCATTGCTCACTGATAGCTGCTGGGAAGGGGAAAATCCATTTTCTTTAAGGGTGTGACCCCTGGCAGTCAACCACACTCAGGCAGGTGGCCATACACCTAAGAGTATATACACAGCACAAACGGATTCAGAGGGTTGAGAAAAATAAGGACACAAAGTTGGTGGGTATGAAAGAAGGAGGTCTGGAAGGAGATGCGGAGGGGTGAATATAATCAAAATACAGTGTGTGTATGAAATTCTCAAAGAACTAATAACATTTAAAATCAATGAATGAACATATATATGTGTGTGTATGTATGTATGCACTCATGTATGTACGTACATCCATATGTGCATGCTCACGTCATGTCATGGACATAGATGTCAGAGGACAACTTGCCGGAGTTTGTTCTCTCCTTCCATAATTACGGTTCCAAAGATTGAACTTGGGGTGTCAGGCTTGGTGGCAGTTGCTTTTACATGAGAAGCCATCTTGCCAGCCCTCTTTTTAAAATTATTTTTGGTACTGGGGATCAAATGCAGGGCCTCACACATAATGAGGACATGCTGTACCACTGAACTGCATCCCATCTCCGGCCTATATTTGCTTTATTGTTTAAAACTTAGGTATGTGTGTGCACATGAAAGGTTGAGGGTTATTTGTATACGCACAGACATGTGTGTGCCTGTGGGTGTGGAGGCAGAGGTCAACATCAGGTATCACTCTTCAGGTGCTGTCTACTCTTGCTTTTTGATGTCAGATCTCTCTCTGCTTGGAATTGCAAATTGGGCTGAGCTAGCTGGCCAGTGAACCCCAGGTATCCACCTTTCCATGCCTCCTCCAATACTGCAGAAGCTTCCATAGCTGTGTAGGGTTGGGGCCTCCTGGACTTTCCTTTGCTCACTGTGGCATGTCTACTGTTACTGTCCCTGTCCTGCTTATGTTTAGGCAGTGATGTTAGTGAGACGTTACAGGTGTAGCTTCTGACATTACTAGGAGACACAGTCTCACAGCAAACTCCTTGATCCTTTGGCCCTTTATGATCCTTGTTGCTCTTTCAAAATGACCTCTGAACCTTCGGTGGGGGAGTTGTTTTTGTAGATGTATCCATTGGGACTGGGCTCCGCAACTCTGCATTTTGATTGTTACGGTTTTCTTTAATGATTTGTCTATTTCACGGAGACGTTTCCTTGATTGAGGACTACACTTCCAGGACTAGTCACTAGAGAAGGATGTCACACCTTAGTTTATGTAGGTTCTGGGGATTGAACTCAAGTCCTTATGCTGTGCACAACAAACACTTCATCAACCGAGCTACCAATCTAGCCTGGGGTGCACATAAAAACTTAAGTCGGGAAGCATGCGAAAGATCTGTAGAACAACTGGAATAAGGTCAGAGCTATGCAGCAGGGATGCCTGGAACAACCAGGAGGATGAGACCCTGGCAGCACAGGACCACATCCCAAGGTGCAGACTTGGTGTGTCGTTGGTGTCACAGACTGCCAACGGTGCTGAGGCATTGGTTCCCGATGGCAGGGACTTGAAAGACATACGCCAAGTGCTCAGCCTCCTCACAGAAGCCGTGTCCCTGCTGGGGTCATCATGAGCTGCCTGGCATCGGAAAGCTGGACTCAGAGATGCAAACACGGGCACAGAGCTGGCAAGAGCTTCACACGGCCTGGCACTGAAATCCACCCTGGTCTCCAACAGAAATTATGAATCTGGAAGCTATCAGATAGCCATGGAAACCGCGGGAGAGGAGCCTTCCACCAGGGAGCATATGGCTTCCTGCTGATTGAAACACTGCCGGTCTAAGGTATGTGCTATCTGGGAGGCATCGGCTCCCTTGACTAATTGTACAGAGTGTAAGAAGCTGGCAAGTGTGGCTTGGATGCACAGGCTTCTCCTGTCCTTATGGTTGCTGACAGGTGTCTCCAGTAACAGTGTATTAGTTAGGTTTACCGGCAATGGTCCCTGCATGTGATTTCTAAATTACTACTTTTATATATTCAGTAATAAGCTGAGCAATGAGTCTCTGACAGCAATGCTATAGAAGATGGTCCCCCGCCTTCCTTGGTGTGTGGACTCAGGGGAAATGCAGAAAGTAGGTGGGCTGGTTAACTTCAATTGTCACCTTGACATGACCCAGAGTCATCTGAGGAGGGCATCTCAATTGAAGAATTGTCTAGGTTTGCCTGTGGGTGTGACTGTGGGGGGATTACCCTGTCTGATAGTTAAGTGAGGCAGGAAGACCCACTCGGAAAACAGGCAGCACCATGTCATGGGCTGGGCCCTGAACAGGACAAGAATGAGGAAAGGCAAGCACAGAAGGATGCAAGGATGCATTCATCACCTTCGCTCTTGACTCTGGATATATTGCAGCTAGCTCCTTGAGTTTCTGCCTCAGCTGCCCCCAAATGATGGGATGTTACTTGGGCGCGTAAGCCAAGTAAACTGGTTTCTCTCCTCCATTGCTTTTGAACAGGATATTTTATCAGAATAACGGAGAGGAGGCAGGATAATGGATGGACATGACGCGCTGTGTTCCCGTGGACTAGACGGCAAGGGAATCTCCTTCAGAGTTTCCAAGAGGACCATCCTGAGCTTGGGGTTGAAAGGAGTGTTCTCAGGAAACAGCAGGGATCAGGTTTGGCAATAAGGACTAACATCTCTCAGCTCTTTGGAGGTCAGACAGCTCATGAAGAATCTGCCATGAATGGTCCAGGGTGCTGCTGGGAATGTGGCTGGTTAGAAACACAAAGATAAGAGATCAGCCTGTGATTCAAGTGTCAGGGTTGGGGGTACCTGGGGGCTGATCTGAACAAGGCTTTTTAGATTTTTTTTTTTTTTTTACCACCACTGCCCCGAGTTTACATGGTATTGGAATGGAACCCAGGACTTTGTGGCAAGTATTCTGTACACTGAGCCACATCTTCAGCTCTTGAAGGTGGCTTTCACAGCCCACATGTACAATGGGGACTCACCAGAAAAAGCAAGAGAGTCAAGGCTGTTAGAATTTTGAAGGGATTGCCAATTCACCATCCAAGCAGAGTCTGAGCCAGGGAGGAGTCTTTGCAAGGCTGATATTCAATCTGGGATGAAACCCTTTTACTATTTATGGCAGATTCTTGACAAGCTGATTCTTTCTCAGCTTTTTGTTTTATTTTGTTTCGGGAAGTCTTCATAGAAGGTAATTTTCGCTGGGTCTAGGATAGAGTATGGCTAGTAGACCCCTACCCCTGCCATGCTAGAGATGTCTCTTCCATGCCTCCCAATCTGAACAGTTGGCCATGAAATGCTTGCTGCAATTCTTTGCTTCTCTGTGTTCAGTGTGCCGGTTGTTTTTCTCCGTATCCTTTGGTTTTGATACAGTGTGATGTGCATAACTATGCTGGGGTTTGCATTGGCGCTGGTGTCCATCAGAGATTCTCACATCTCACATATTTCTTTGTATCCTTTGGTTTTGATACAGTGTGGTGTGCATAACTATGCTGGGGTTTGCATTGGCTCTGGTGTCCATCGGAGATCCTCATATTTGCTGTATCTCATTAGTCTGGGAACTTCTCAGCCATTATTTATTCAGGTGTCCTCTGCCTCACTCCCTTTTTGTCTCTCTGGCGTTCCCACAGTGTGTTGGACCACTGCACGTCTCCCACGTTTCCTACATGCTCATCTCCGCTTTTACCCAAAGGCAGCTTTTCTCTTCAAGCTTGTTTGGTGATTTCTTCCTATTCTGTTTGTTAGGTCCCTGGACCCGCTCCCATCTGCTGTTGGAGGGAGCCTCTCCGATGACGACTGGACAAGGCATCAATTGATGAGTACAGCAGACTATCATTAAGAATCATTTCACTGATTTCTTTTTCCCAATTGTGTTTGGTTCTACCCTAGGTCTGTAGTCTATCCAGTCTCTGGTTCCTGGCCATCCAGGTAGCGTAGGGCATGGGCTCCCTCTCGTGGTGTGGGCCTCATGTTAAGCCAGACTCCCACAATTCCGTGCCGCCATTGCCCCAGCGCATCGTGCAGGTGGCTGGACTGGTGTCCAGGTTTCTCTTTTCGCCGCTTGCAGAGTACCTTCCCACACCAGAGAGACTAGAACATAGGGGTGAAGGCTCCATTTCTCTAAGTTCAACGAGCTGTGTGGATGTTGACCTGGGCAATAGCCCTCCCCCCATCTGTTTAAAAATTATACGTCTGTATAGGTACGTGCACAGCACATGAGAGCAATTGCATGTGGAGGCCAGAAGAGGGTGTCAGACGGGTGTGAACCACCTGATGCCTGGTCCAACTTGGGTCCTCTCTCTGAGCAGCTGAGTCATCTCTCCAGTTCCTGTTTGGATGATTTCTTAGGTATCCCAACTCAGGTCTTCATGCTTGTGCTCCAAGCAGTCTATCTACCGAGTCATGTCCCCAGTTCCTTTCCCCCTAAATTTTGCTGTCATTTGTGGAACAGAAAAGTAAGGGAATGGTATTCACGCTTGGAGGTGGAAATGCCCCACCCCCTGCTCTGTCAGGTGCTTGGCGCTTATCAATAGGAGACTCTGGCCAAGAGCTGAGCTGGTAGAGTATGCCATTCCTGGGGTATAGGAGCCAGCTTGCCCATTTCCCTGCTGGGAGCTACCCTGCTGAGGTTTGTCTTCAGCAGCACGCTCACCCACCTACCCCAGGGTGGGCACTCAGGTATTCCAAAGCATCTTCAGGAGCACACAGCCAAGCAGAGGACACTGCTATCTTCTTTTATGTTTTTATAATCTTTCATGTTTTTATAATTCAGAATAAATTTCAGGCCGGGTGGTGATGATGGTGCACTTCTTTAATCCCAGCACTTGGGAGGCAGAGGCAGGCAGATGTCTATGCGTTCAAGGCCAGCCTGGTCTACAGAGTGAGTTCCAGGACAGCCAGGGCTACACAGAGAAACCCTGTCTCAAAAAAAAAATTTTTTTTTTAGGTTTTTCAGTTCCAAACTCCGTATTCTCCAGAAAGATTTAATTATTTATACTTGTTTTTATATTAACTTCTTTTTTGATTCTAAGATGTCTTTATATATTAAGAATATGAGCATGTGACTTCCCATGAAAAGTTTCCTCCCAGGTTTTGTTGTCATTTAGCCTGGTGACAGCACTTTTGGTTTACTGGCTTCTTTGCTTTGACCTTGAATAAGTTTTTAATTGTATTAAAGTTAATTCAAATTGGTCAGTATCTTATAGATTTTTCTCATGTAAAATGTTTAAGCATTTTTCTCTATTCCAAGGCTATAAAATGTGTGTGTGTGTGCGCGTGTGTGTGTGTGTGTGTGTGTGTGTGTGTGTGTGTGTGTCTGTGTGTGTGTCTGTGTGTCTGTGTATCTATATTAGGAATGGTCCTGTAAAGGGACAAAACTAAAAGGAAATACACACATGCATATATATATATATATATATATATATATATATATA
>CABHPP010082671.1:13246-31728 GCA_902168425.1 Peromyscus attwateri | reverse complement strand
TGAACTTCTGGTCCTCCTGCCTCCTCTTCCCAAGTACAGGACATGATGTGTTTTATTTGGTGTCAGGTATTGAACCCAGGGCTTCAGGCATAGTGGGCAAGTACACTACCAACTGAGCTAGATACTTAGCCCAAGAATATGTTCTTCTTCTTGGCAAATTAGGTAATTTTTTTTTTAAGTTATATGAATGCATGGGTACTTGCATGTGAGTTCAAATGCCTGAGGAGGCCAGGGGCATTTGGTCCCCTGGAACTTGAGTTACAGACAGTTGTGGGTTTTAGATATGAGTCCTCTGCAAAAGCCATATGTGTTCTTAGCCTCTGAGCTACCTCCCCTGGGTTGAAGTTGGCCTAAGGGCAAGTCATTAAGAATGAACACAAGGATTTTCTGGAGTAGGGGAGGAGAATAGATGCACTGAACATGTTCAGATCATTCATATGTGAATGTAGGAGGAGAACAATAGAGTGGGGCTAGCAGCAGACCTGAGCTGTTAAATTTGGAGCCTACAGTGCTCAGCTTTCTGGGTCTGTCTTTTCTTTTTTTGTGCTTGCTTACTTTCATTCAGTAACCTGCCATGACTCCCGTGGGGCCATCTCTACCATGTAGCAAGGCTCTATTCTGGTACTAGATAGAACAAGTGCGATATTTTCTCTGCTTTCTTAAAAAGTTGATGTTCTTGTGGATAATGTGAGTGTGTTTTGGGAGCAGGGGATAAAGAGCAGGGGATAAAATAGGCCTTATGAATAGTAACAGTTAGAGAAGATCTCTTAGAAGTTAGTTCTGAAATTTGTACTCTGTAATAGTGACAATATGAATATCTGGCTCAGAGCTGGAGAGATGGCTCTGCAGTCAAGAACACTGACTACTCTTCCAAAGGACCTGGGTTCTTTTCCCTGTACCAACAGAGCTGCTCACAAACATCTGTAATTCCAGTTCCAGGGGATCTGATGCCCTCTTCTGGTCTCTGTGGGCATTGTGTGCACATGGTCCATAGATACACATACATGCAGGCAAACACTTACGTATAAAGTTCAAAAAAAAAAAACCCAGCTCAAATTGGGGTCATTGCTACAACATTCTTCCTGCTAATTTTACTCCTACCCAGGAATACTTTAATCCCTCCTCCATAAAGTCTGTTTTCATTTTTTATGGATATGCCTACCTCTTAAGCTGGTGGTTCCCTTTTTTTTTTTTTTGAGTTAACATTTTGATATACAGGCACATGGAGTTTCATCTGAATAGAATACCCTTAATTTTTATGCTTTGCTGGCTCCCCACTTTTAAGAGACCTTTACTGGTGATCTGTGCCAAGAGGCTGTGCATCTTCAACCCATTTCATTAGAGGAGCAGCCTTAAATAGATCACCTCTGCTACCTGCTCTGTCCTCTGCTTATGGTGGTGCTGTTGCACCAGGTAGTAGGCACTGGGCTTTATATTCCTTTGTGACCTGAGGTAACTCATAAGGTTATTATCTTACTGTCCTAAGCTTTCTATGTTGTCATCTGTTCTTCCAGACATTGCTAGCTTTAACTTCTGTGTCAGTCCTCTGGCAGCAGTGTTGGCTCTGGTGTCAAAATGAGGGCCTTCAACAGTGAACTCTCGGAGTTCCTCCTCTGTGCATTTCCTCCTGACAGGGTTATGCTCACTCTAAGGATCTCCATCTCACCCTGTGGATCGTACAGGATTCTTTGCTTTTGTCACCTCCGGCATTGGTCCTTCTTGTTGGCATTCGGGGCTGGAGCTGCACACATGCAGATACACTATCTTCCCACCTTCAGTTGCTACTTGCTTTTTTACCTTTGCCGGTACCAGGGCCTGAAAGAGTAATCTGTGCTTTCTGCTTTTATGTAGCTTCATATTCGTTACCCATCAGGATCTGTCCTATATGAGTAGTGAAAGTTGCTAAGGTCACCAGCAACCTCATTGCCAAATTCCTGGCCCATTTTCCTGGTTGCATAGTTCAGGCCCTTTTTAGCATTTGCTGTTTGCATTTGAATCCCACTCCGTTGGCCTGTGGTACCCCTTTCCCTTTCCTGCCTGCTTGCTGCTGGGATTCTCTCTGTTGCCTTCTTCTGCTTACACCCTAATGTTGGTGAAACCTGATTTTAACCACTACAGCCTTCTGTTAATCGCTTTCAGGTCTCCTTTCTAGCCCCTTACCTTGAGCTCCACAAATATTGCCACCACTTTGCAGGATAGTACACTTCCAATTTCATATGCCCACAATGGAGTCCGGCACTTACCAGCTATCCTTCCCCCATAAATGATTGTCTGCTTTTATGTGGCTCCAGTGGATTGGACTGTTGTCTTTTTCTTTTGTTTTATTTTGAAGTCCATTAATCGAATCTTAGTTGTGATTTCTCTCTTTCACTTTTTTTCCCTCCAGTATACTTTGCTACTTTATTCTTACAGAATTTGTTAGCCTTCCTGTCTCAGGTATATTTGTCTACTTGCATCTTGTATTTTGGAGACACTGTATTGCCCAAACTGGCTTCAAACTCCTATGCTCAATCAGCAATCCTGCCTCTGTCTTCAAAAGTCATATCTTGCCTTGTGTATTCCTCAGATCTGGAGAACTCTGTCTCTGTAGAGGGGTGTGTATTCACCATTACCATACCATTTCAATGGTATTTGACAGATATACCATTTCAGTGGTGTATGGCTGATTGTCATGAGGAAATTTTAATTGGAGTGTAAATCTTTCTGGGCTGCTAATAAGGTGCTTGAGAATGGGGCTGGGCAAAATGTTGTTACTGGCCAAATCCAGCTCTGCTCATCCATTTATTATCTGGCTGCTTTCACACAGTAGCAGCAGAGGTAAGTAGCGACGAGGAGGGGGACCTTTTTATGGTCCCTCCTTAGAAGGAAACTAGCTTGCCAGTTTCTGTTCTAAGGACTTTGCAGTTCAAAGTGTGGCTGGACTCCTATCCATGATGGCATTTCCTGAATGCTTATGAGAAATTGAAACAGAATTTCAGTCTTTACCTGAGGTAGAGCTACCAGATTCCCAGTGGCTTGGTGTGCACATTTTCATGAGCTGTTGTAGAAGTTCTGTTTAATTGATGAGGTAGAGCAAAGTAATACCATTATACTTACTTGGCTGCAGAGATGCTGTGGTCCAGGAGGTAGCTTTCCCAGGGAGAGGCTCATCCATTGACTTGGGATGTGCTGACTAGTGATTTCCCCAGTGCAGAAAACTCCACTGTATAAATTGTGATAGTGGGAGACTGTGTTTGTGATCTCTTAAAAAAATAAGAAATTCATACCACCAGTACCAGCAAATCAGTATTTATCCCAGTCTAGTGAAGTCTGTACTTCAGTGATTTTTTTCTCACCCCTTTCACAGCAATCTGTTTTTGATGTTGTTGCCCTTAGGCAGAAGATAAAGAAGAAGAAGATGTATCTGGTGAACCGGAAGCTTCACCGAGTGCAGACACAACTATCTTATTTGTAAAAGGAGAAGGTAATGCAGAATTATCTGTTTAATTCTGATCTTACGTTTATGAACACTGTGTGGTAATGCTGGTATTTAGAGGGGAAAGTAAATGTTATTTGGTTTACTAGAAATTAAACATTCTTCTCAAAAATACTTTACAAAAGTGTATGTGTGCATGTGGGTGCACACATGCCAGTGGGAGCGAGCATGTGGAGGCTTGAGGATGACTGCAGGAGGCCTGCCCTTGTGCCGGGGCTTCTGGGGACCAAACGCAGGTTATCAGGCTTGCTTGCTGGCACTTTGACCCACACAGCCATCTTACCAGCCCCAAAGGTACCATTCTTTAAACTTTTTCCAAGCTCTGTCAGTAATACCGGTTTGTTCTGTTTTGATGGCTTGAGTTTAATCCCTGGAACCCATGTTAAAGAGCCAGTAATCACACGAAAAAGCCCAGTCAGGGTGGCTCATTGAGGATGTGAGGCAGCTAACCGGGAGTAGGCAGCCCTGCAGAAACAAGACGGCCCTTCCTGAGCAAGTGAAGAGGAGAACTGACTCCCAGAAGAGGTTCTCTGTTCTGTGTGTTTGCTCCACACTCACACCTATACTAACTTTTAAAAGTAGTTTGGTTTGTTGGTATTGAACTGAAGGTCCTCCTGCCTCAGCCTCCCAAGTGTTGGGATTACAGGCATATAATCATCAGACCTGTCTGGAATTTGGTGGTGTTTTTGAATGATTAAATATCAGTGAAATACTAAATGTTTACAGTTAGGCGTTGGTTACAGCATAGCATTAATTTAAAAAGGAATATTAAGGTTGCGTATTTCTTGCTCCAAATGCATAGGATAGGATCAGAAGTGGTTTTGAAATTTTTTTTTTTTTTTTTTAGTTTTAGAATATTTTTATAGACATGAGCTATTTGTAGGGTGGATTTGTTTCATGTGCATCACTTGAGACTTGGATTTTCCACTTGTAGCATCTTGTTGACCCACAAAGGTTTAGATTTTGGAGCATTTCCAGTCTTCCAGCTAGGGCTAGTCAAATTCTTGAGTGCATTTATTTATTGAGGGCTTTGTGGATAGCATTGTTCTTCATACTTTGCAGTGCTTACTTAATTCCAGCAAACCCTGAGGATATAGTTATTGGTGGTCTTGGGTTTAGAGGGGTTAAGAAACTTGTTCTATGATTACTCAGAACATAAACTAGATTGCAGAGACAAGATTCTAACCCAGTCTGTCTGTTCTGTAGCCTGTGTTGTTCTAGGTGGAGTTCAACCCATTAGGCTGCCGTACAGTGTTATGGAGGACATAACAACAGAAACCACGGATTTTCTTGGTCTTCAGTGTTCTGTTTTCCATATATTCCAGCTTTATGCCTGCAAAGAGTGATTTGATTGCTGGGGATGTACTCAGTAGTTCTTTACATACCTAGAAAGTACAAAGCCCCTGTTCTATTCTCAGCACTTAAGAAAAGGGAATTTAAGTGTGTGATGACCCTCCTTCATTTATTTTTGAAGTAACATACTGAGTTATATAAACCTCTTGCATGATAATCTTGCTGCTATGATTTTCTTAGCCTCTTAATCTGGATGTGATTAGGCTGAGATTGCAATATTCACTTTATCTCCTAAATTGGAATCCCAGAGAACAGACAAAAGATTTTTAGTTTGTATTATAGCTCTGATTATTCAGAGCTAGTAGTCATGCTAGAGTGCTCTGGTGAAGAGAATTCTGAAACCAAGTCCATGTCTGCGTTTCCTTTTGAACTCTGAACGTGCTCTGACCCCACCCCCACCCCTCCTATTTTGTGTCTTAGATTTTCCAGCAAACAACATCGTGAAGTTCCTGGTAGGCTTTACAAACAAGGGGACAGAAGATTTTATTGTTGAATCGCTAGATGCCTCATTTCGTTATCCTCAGGACTACCAGTTTTACATCCAGAATTTCACAGCTCTTCCTCTGAACACTATAGTGCCACCCCAGAGACAGGCGACTTTTGAGTATTCCTTCATTCCTGCAGAGCCCATGGGGGGACGGCCTTTTGGTCTGGTCATCAATCTGAACTACAAAGATTTGAACGTAAGACCTTTTGAGTTGTGTTTTGTTTTTGTTAGAGACTGCAGGGGACAGTGGCCATTGTTGAATGGTTTTCTGTCTGATAAGTGCTTATACAAAAGGGATTGCCTATCCGTCTCTAACTGCGTTTACAAGGTGGGGAGGGAGATGGCCAAGAAATAAGCAGCAGCACAGTGTAAGTGTGCCTGCCTGAGCTCTGTGGTACCAGGTGCTGCTGTTAGGATCTTGACAAGGGCCAGGAAGGGCGAAGTGGAGTCTGCCTGTTACTTAGAGGCTACTGAATAGTTTGTTCTGTCCCATTTTGTTGTAGACATTTTGCCCATTTAAATGCTTCTAAAGACTTTGTTACAGTTTTGCTCTTTTGTATACTCATAGATAAAATACAACCCACTTTTGCTGAGCAGTGGTGGTGCATGCCTTTAATCCCAGCACTCGGGAGGCAGAACCAGGTGGATCTCTGTGAGTTCAAGGCCAGCCTGGTCTACAGAGCGAGATCCAGGATAGGCACCAAAACTACACAGAGAAACCCTGTCTCGAAAAACAAAAAACAAAACAAAACAAAACAAAAAAACAAAAAAACCCACCCTCTTTTAAATACAGTTTTAGCAGCAAAGTTTATGTGTTAATTTCATTTAAGCCCAAGAGGAATCCACTACTGTGGGGCAGAGACCCCAAGTGACAACTCTTATGTTCTCTATTGCATGAGGCTGTGTTTATCCAATTTCCTTTCCCAAGAGCATCCTTTGAGGAGTGGGTTCCACCTTCCCTCACCCCGTTAATGTGTTCACCTTGTGTCTTCAGCTAGGCCCTGCGTTGTGATTAGCACAGAGGAAGAGCTTCTCATTCTGTCTCAAAGTGACATTTAAATAGCTAGAGTTACTTCATTTTGTGTCTATCATCTTGTTTTCAAGTAAGATTGAATTGAGTTAGGTTCACTTTTAAAGTGCCACATTTGTGGAAGAACAGCTGTTGTGTGTCTGGTGGTTCCCTGTACTAGAAAACTAAAGTTTTGTTAAATTGTCAAAA
This sequence comes from Peromyscus attwateri, assembly GCA_902168425.1. Classification (NCBI taxonomy): domain Eukaryota; kingdom Metazoa; phylum Chordata; class Mammalia; order Rodentia; family Cricetidae; genus Peromyscus; species Peromyscus attwateri. The sequence goes on along the minus strand of CABHPP010082671.1, from coordinate 25,194 downwards.
TTGTTTTAAGATGATAATAGAAAAAATACTTTGGAACTGGAAATAAATCCTTAGAGTGGAATTGGTTTCCATTCCAGTTCAGTGTAGATTATGGACCTGACTTTGTCCAGGTTTGCTTTGTAAGTGGTCTGCTCCTGCAGCTGCCACTGAGGAGCTCTGGGCTCTGCTTCTTCCTGCCAGTGCTCTGTGACCTTCACTGCTGTCCTGGCTCCTGAAGCCACCACCTCCCTGCTCCCTGAAGAAAGTAGAGGGTGGTCTTGGCAAGTTTCTGGGCATTTTTATTTTATGGGGGAAATAACATCATAAGGTTTTGTACCTGGCATTGGGTCATGCAGTTACATGTGACTTTATTGTGCCTTGTGACTGATGGGAGAGTTAAGTCTAGTAGGATAACACTTGTCATTTTTACTCTTTCAGCACATCTCATATGTGATTTTTAATGTGTGTTTTTTAAACAGGGCAATGTATTCCAAGATGCTGTCTTCAATCAGACAGTTACAGTGATTGAAAGAGAGGACGGATTAGATGGAGAAACGTAAGTAAAGTGGTCCTTGTGTATCTGGAGCTCACAGATTGAGCTGGAGGGCAGTGTGCTCAGATCTCAGAACATCTTTAAATGATCAGAATGCAATGGTCCCTGCAGATTTGGAATACTTACTGCAGAGTCCACATGTTACGTGCTTCTTGTGCCTATTAATACAAGTCAGGAAAGATGGTTGAAACTGGAAAAATGCCTTTACAAAGGTAGTAGTTGACTCTTCTCTTCCCACATCTCTTCTGTTTGAATTGAGCTTTAGCCCATCTAACATGTCTATGATAATCACACAAAATAGGGTTTTTTCTTGAGAAATGGTTTTTTTTGAGTGAAGAATCATTTGTGAGCTTAAATGTGACTTACTTGAAGGGATTTATAAGACTAGTTATGAAAAAGGATATAAATGTGAGGCAAACAAAACTACTGAATTGTCTTAAACTGGGAGTTTGAAATAAAGCACAATTTAGATGGTAGAATTTTTTATTGACAAAGTGTTCTTAACTATAAATAAAAGGAAATTTGTAAAGCTTGTTGCCTAGAATTAATTAAAATGCTGTTATTTCTTTTTCCTACAATTTATTTGGAAAGCTGTTGTAGCATGTGTTAGGATTTTGTTTTTAATTAGATACAGTATGTATTAATTAACACGAGCTATATTTTCTTTTTTGTACCAGAATTTTTATGTATATGTTCCTTGCTGGTCTTGGACTTCTGGTTGTTGTTGGCCTTCATCAGCTCCTAGAATCTAGAAAGGTAATTATGAATGAACAGCTGGGAAACCACACCCAGCTGTTACAGTACTAATACACTGGAGTTCTTACTGTAGTTTGTTGTGCCTTTTAAAACAGTCCCCAGAGATGAGACTTTGGGTGTGTGACTTGAATTTGTTTTGAGATGTGTGCTGGTTACTCTCTCTAAAGTGATCTCTACTGTCTCACTGTAATGTTCCTTGAGTTCAGAAAGATTTTCTTCCACCTAATACATTTTTCTCGTGAATGGATTGAATTATCTGTAATTGACCAATTTATTTGGGTTAGAATTCTTAGTGAGAGGGGGTACTTTTTTGTGTATTCAAAATTTATAGACTATGTAAAACTGTTTAAATAGAATGTCAGAGTTTGTACCTGCTAGGCAAGCATTCTACACTGAGCTGTATGTATAGCCCTTGGTTTTTGAGAGAGGTTTTTCTGTGTAGTTCTGGCTGGCCTTAAAGTCCAGTGTAGCTCCATCTGGTCTGGCATGATCGTTTCTTCTGTGTCCTCCCAGGTGCTTGGATTACAAACTTTGCCCACAGAATTTTGAGACAGTCTTAACTATGTAGATCTGGCTGGCCTGAAGCTTACTATGTAGACCTGGCTGGACTCAAACTCATAGAGATCCACCTGCCTCTGCCTTTTGGGTACTGGGATTAAAGGTGTGTACCCCTGCACCAGCTTCCTGCACAGATTAGATTTTTAAATTTCAGAGCAAGGCTAGAGAAAATGGAATTAAATTGGTTTTATAGTCCAGTATTGCAGCAGATATGCTATAGAGAGAGTCTCTCCCTCTCTTTGTTTTGTTTTTTTGTTATTTGTTTTTGAGACAGGGTCTCATGTAGCCTATTCTGACCTTGAACTTACTGTGTTGCCAAGGCAGGCCTTGAACTCCTGATCCTTCTGTCTCTTCCTGCAGTGTCCTGGGATTATAGATACATCCCACTATGCCTTGAAAATTTCATGCCATTAATGAATTCATTATAGTCAGCCTATGTGAGATTTTGTGTGGTTTTTTTTTTTGTTGTTTTTGTTTTTGTTTTTTGGGTTTTTTTTGTTTTTGTATCTGTGCCTACTTTTTAATAGTATTTAACTACCAATGAAAGATTGCCTGCTTGCAACATTTCAATAATTATTCTCAGTTTCACTGACTGGAACTTTATTTTTTATGATCTAATTCCTAAATGGAAAGAAAATTATTGGGTAAATGGTGTTCTTATTTGATCTGTCAGTGGTATAACAACAAATTAGGCTCTTTACAGGCCAAAAATAGTCAAGATTTATTTATTTTTTTAAAGCATTTTCCTATTACATTTATTTATTTTTGGGTGGGTATGTATACGTGTGCATTCACATGTGTGCACTTTGGCATGTGAGGCGGTCAGAAGTCAACTTGGAGAAGTTGATTCTTCTGTCATTTGGGACTCTGGGATCAAATGTAGGTCATCAGACTTGGTCTCAAGCATCTTTTTTTTTTTTTTTTTTTTTTGGTTTTTTTCGAGACAGGGTTTCTCTGTGTAGCTTTGCGCCTTTCCTGGAGCTCACTTGGTAGCCCAGGCTGGCCTCGAACTCACAGAGATCCACCTGGCTCTGCCTCCCGAGTGCTGGGATTAAAGGCATGTGCCACCAACGCCCGGCAAGTCGCAAGCATCTTTACTCACTAAAAAGATATGATGTTTTCATCCTTCTAGCAAATAAAATGTATGTTAGGGTGTTTGAAAACAAAAGAATGTAATTTGGGGCTGGAGAGATGGCTCAGAGGTTAAGAGCACTGACTGCTCTTCCAGAGGTCCTGAGTTCAATTCCCAGCAACCACATGGTGGCTCACAACCATCTGTAATGAGATCTGGTGCCCTCTTCTGGCCTGCAGGGATACATGCTGTATACATAATAAATAAATAAATAAATCTTTAAAAACAAACAAACAAAAAAAAAGAATGTAATTTGTCTGCTAAGATACTCAAATTATATATGTTGATCAATGTTTTTAAAATTAGAATAAACAATGCTGTGATATGTTTTTGAAATATGTCTTTTATGTTCTTGTAGCGCAAGAGACCCATACAGAAAGTAGAAATGGGCACGTCAAGTCAAAATGATGTTGACATGAGCTGGATTCCTCAGGAAACTTTGAATCAGATCAGTAAGTAGCCTTACAAACTCTGTGAGAAATTTTTCTCTAAGTAGAAACTAAGTAGTTTCAATTCAGCAAAAAAATGCTTGGTCAGTACTATTTACCATTGATCATTTCCATTACTTGTTTAGACTCTGGTGCAGTGGTTAACTTAAAGACTTGTTGTGTTCATGTGTTTTATGATTGAATGTAGAAGTGCTCTCAGACATGCAGCTTGATTGTAAATGTCTGAGTTCTCTAATCGTTTCCTGTCTTTTCTCCCTGTCGCTTCAGTGCAGAGTAGAAGAGGTGAGGTGGTTCATTTCTTCATGGGCTTTGCTGCCGCAGTGGGGGCTCTTGCATAATGCATGAGGAAGCAAGTTGAATAATGGAACTGTAATTTGGGGGGAAAACTACCACAAACTACTTTTTAGTTTTTCAAGACAAGGTTTCTTTGTGTAGTCTTGACTGTCTGGAACTTGCTCTGCAGCCCAGACTAGCCTTGAACCCACAGAGATCCACAACTGCGTATAAGCTACTTTTGAAAGAATGGATCTAAAATATTACTTAATATATTCTGTTTTGTTTTGGGGTTTTTTTGTTTTTGTTTTTAAATAGGCAGTTTGGTTTTTCAAGACAGGATTTCTCTATAACAGCCTTGGCTGTCCTGGAACTCGTTCTGTAGACCAGGCTGGCCTTGAGCTCACAGAGATCTGCCTGGCTCTGCCCCCCAAGTACTGGGTTAATGGTGTGCACCACCACTGCCCCGCTAGTCTTCAGTTATTCTTGATAAACATTTATTATAAAATGTATCCTAGTAACTTTTTTAAGGAAAAGGATGTTAGGCATATTCTTTCATTTCATAGAATACTTATAAATAAATCTCACACCTTGGTGAAAGTATCTTTTTCCAGTTTTTTGTTTTGTTTTTTTTAACTTTTTTTTTATCTTCAGAAATCATTTGGTGGTGATGACCAGATAACCGGATCTTGTATATTGCCCAGCCTGGCCTTGTATCTGGTTTCAAATGATCTTCCTGCCGCCACAGTTAGCACATGTCACCAGGCTGTATACAGTTTCTTTATTCTTTTTGGAAAAATAATAGCTTATTTCACAGTTATTCTTCCTGGTGCACAGAGTGCTCCTAGAAAATAAGAAAAGGGTATGTCCAACCTTTTTTGGAACAGCCTTTGTAGATATAGCCCACGCTGGCCTCAAACTCAGCTTCCCCAGGACTGAGATTACAGGCATGAACCCCCATACCCATCTTGGCCCTCTGTTTTTAAAAGAAACATACAGATTATTTCTTTTATAGAATAGTAGAAACTCAACACTGCATACATTTCTGTTAATTCTAAAGTGATTGTGTGTACTGGAGTGGTTTTAGCTTTGAGGTACTAATGTCCTTTGCTTGCTTTTTCCAGATAAATTTGTATAGTTGCCAAAACTTAGGCACCCCCAAATACCAACTAAATCTTGTCTTAGTGTCCAACATAAGTGTGTTTCAGTCTCTTTTAAATGTTTATATTTGTTTTTTAAGCAGAATCTCCTAGTAGCCCTTGCTATAAGCTTTGAACTTCTGATCCTCCTGCCTCCACCTCCCAAGTGCTGGGATGTGGCCCACCATGCCTAGGTCTTTTAAAGTATCTTTAAATTCTTGCTTGTGCACATACAAGCATGTCATAGAATGTGCATGTGTGCATGGTGTCCGCGGTAGTAGACAGCCATTGTCAGACCGTTTCCTACGTTAGATGTGAACATTGCATTTTAATTGGCATTACCCCTGAAGAATATTTTTAAAACCTAGAGCTAGGTAAGAGACATTTGTTACCAGATGGGTGTGTGGGTGTGTGGGTGTGTAGTTCACTGCTGTCTGAGAAGGCAAAACACTCTTGAGTTAGTTAGCGTCTTACTTGCTCTCTTTCAGATAAAGCTTCTCCAAGAAGGCTGCCCAGGAAGCGGGCACAGAAGAGATCGGTGGGATCTGATGAGTAAATGTTCTTTGTGCAACAATTCAGTCTGTGCTTCCCCTGCCCTAATGTTTTTCGGCCTGATGGGAATTAGTGCAGAGAAGCCATATCACCATAGAAGGCAACTACTGCTTATGTGTGGACTGAGCAATCAGAGTCTGTGGCGATGATATTGTGAAAACGCACTGCATTCATTTTTCTAAAGTAACAAATTTGGTTTTGTCTTTTTGTTTTTTTTTTTTTTAAACATTAAACTGTGTGGGTGTGAATGTCTGAGCAGTTGTCTTACCAGAATCATTGTTAAACTACCTGAACCACGCCTTTAGAATACTCAGCAAAACGCTGGTGCCGCTTCCCTCGTGGTATTTTCTGAGTTTTGCCCCCAAGCTCAATTCATATTTGTGGCCAGTGTGGTTCTAGATGTTCTGCCGTGGATCATTTTGAGGAAATAATTTGTTTATTTCTTGGAATTGATCAAATCCAAGCTGACGGCACAAACGGGCCTTTTGCTTGCTGTCTGCTACAGCTTATATTCTAAAGGCACAAGCAGGAGTGACTGCTCCCTGGGCAGCAGAGGCATGCTGGGTATCTGCTGCTGTTTACTGTGTGCACACCTTCAGGAACTCACCAATGGAGTCAAGGAATTTTGGAATCTCTAGCAACAAAATTGTGAAACCTGCCAGTTCTATTGATGTTGGGATATAAATCCTAATTTTACGCCTGTTTTCTTTTTTGTTTTTTATTTTTCCTTAAACAAAAAATAGTTTGCGCAAACTGGGTTGTTGTGTTGTCTGTTGTTCCTGTGACCTGGGGGAGCTCTGGAGTGACCTCCTTTCTTTGCCTCCTTGCTTGTTGTTGGCTTTCAGCAGCGCATTTTGTTCTTAGAAACAATCTTAAGAAAACTTGTCATGGTTTACAGACCAAAGGGATCAAGTTTTAGGGGCAGGGATACATTCTGGTTAATCCTAACCTACAAAAACATTAGTTGGAAACTTTTAAAGTAGTTACAAGGTTTATCTTTGGCCTGATCTTTTGGGGTTTTTGATTGTTGACCTACTTCTTGTCTTTGTTAATGTGGAAAATTCCCAAAATTTAAGCACTTAAGATTTCAGGACCAAAATTAAGTTGGTTTTGATAACAATCCTTTAGTTACTCTTGCCTGAACTAGTGAATTAAGTTTGGCATTATTGTCAGACTTAAAGTAACGTTGAGTTCAGTGAATGGGTCAGAGGCTTCCCTCTGTTTTTAAGCCATATTCTCCCTGTGTGTATTACAAGGAAGTAGTAATTTCAGTAGTTCTTTTATTCCTGACTTCATTTTCATTGGAAGGTCCAATCCCTTCCCCACACATCTAAAGGAAAACAACAAAACAAAATACACACAGAAGCAGAACTTCCAAGCTGTTTAACATGTGAGCCAAAGCCAATAACGATAGAAGGGCTTCTGTAATTGTTAATCATTTTGCAAAAGGGGCTGAAATGTCAAATTGCCTGTATTTGCATTGCTGGACTGTAAACTTTCTATGGCTGTAATATAATGTGTGTGGGTTTTTAATTGGGCTGTATAATCAGTTTATTTTGAAAAGGTTCTTTGAGGCCTGAGGAACGGCATGGTTTTTAACTTGATGTAATATAGGAGACCCTTCTCATTCTCAAGAAACATTTTCCAGAACCTTCTGTGAATATCTCAGTTTGTTAAGCTACTGTAACATACTACAGTAAGGTATAAGTGATTAAAACCTTTAAATGGCCCTTAGAGTTTGACTAAACACCTGGTAACAAAATGGGCAGTTGCAGAAACCACACTTAGAGCTGCCACGTTCTTATCCCTGAGTACTTGCCTTATACACCAGCTCTTTGTTTCTGAGGCCTGGATTAGAGCCTCGGGAGTGTAGAATGTATTACTTTCTAGTGGAAACTGGGGACAGCTGAAAACTCGGGTCTTCAAGTGCCAGGCGTCTACTATAGCATCAGTAAGTATTTAGCAGAAACTAACTCCATAATGAATGGAATTCAATTCCACACATGGTTTGTTCAAGCACACTTAATAAGTAGTCTACTTTTAAATGTCTTTTTAAATGTAAATACTTGGATGAAGCGCTTTTTTTTTTTTCTTTCAATATAGTCATTTGCATCATCAACCTTGGTTTCAGAATTCATCTTTTGAACAAGTGGGTTTCAGAATCTGTTAAATGAATTTAAGGATCATGTGTATCAAATGTCACCCAGACCTTTGAGAATAACGTGTCATAAAGCATGGGTCTCACTCTGGTTGTATAGCTTCATCATTTGAATCATGTTCTATAGTAAGGGACTTTGGGACTGATACACTGTCCACTGAAGTGTTGCCTGAGGAGTTTGGAAAGAAGAAGTGAGACTTTGTAAAGCCTAAGGGGAAAGAACCAGGTAGAAATGCGAAGTAGCAGTAGCAACAGAAGATAGAACTTGATACATCGGGTGGCTAGTTTATCAGCCTAGAACTGCTTAGAGAGAGAGGCAAGCGGTACAACATTGAATAACGGTCATGCTCATATTTTGGAGGTATAGTAGATGATGTTACACGCAGGAATATGGAGCGTTCGTCTCTTGTAGTGCAAAGGTGTTCGCTCATACTCTTGGTATAAAGGAAAATGTGCTTGGTAGTTAGTGCATTTGAGTCATGCCTTTTGTTTGTCTTTAGATGGGGTCTATGGCCTTGTTCAGGATAGTCTTGAATTCCTACAGTATGGCGTGAAATAATTTTAATTCATCTCAGAACAATATATATGCTCTCAAAGATGTTGATAGGCTAGACCCTTGGTTTTTCTTTGAGTTCCAAGATTGTATGTTAGCTTAAATTGACTATTTCTAGATACAGTTGAAGTACTTACACAGTGTTGGGTTGAATTTATAGCAATAGAACTAGTCAGTAACCTTGATCTACATTTCTTTAATAAATCCTCCCTTACTCAGCTTAGTGAAGAACAACCTCATGGTCACATTTCTTGTCAGCAGTGTGTGTGTGTGTGTGTGATGTTAGGTTTCATGTTGGGTTATGCTGGTCTGTGTTCCAGAGAAAATGACCTGTACAGAGTACTTCCTAAGAAGGGACAACAGGGCTACGAATTATTGCGGATAGCTAAGTAATAGTTGCTCTGGGGCATTAATTTTGCTGGTATTTGCATGCTTTTAGTTCTTTTTCATTTACACAAAACCTAGCTTTGTGATTCTACCTGAAGTGTTCTGGTGGTCGTTTCTAGATGGTAGAGTTGTGTAGAACACACACTGAAGCTGGATATCCTGCCTTTGTAAGGGAGTGGGAAGGGAAGCTTGTTTGTTGAACATGAGTCATGAGATGTGTTCTGTGGGCCCTCTTCTTCATGACCCTTCACAACAGCTCACTGGGGCAGCCGCATTGTTCTGACTTAGTTAGTATGTGTAAAAAGGGTCATTGAATGTAAGTGACTTGGAGGCTATGTATTTAAATAAGGGCTTCCAAGAGATGTCTTTTTAAAAAAACCTCAGTGTTCTTCCCTGTACTTCAGACAACATGGACATTTTATAAAACCAAGCATTTGGGCAGCTTACAAATACTAATTCTCCAGAATCCAGCAGCTAGAAAGTGGAGACAGCAGTGGTGCTGAATACCTAGCATGTGTTTGGACCATGTACACATTGAACACACTTGCTACTTAGTTCATAGCGCTGCAGAAGTGCATTGTTGCACTTTGCTTGTGGTGTGTGTATATAAAATTGAACTGGGGATTTAACTTATCATTTAGTTAACCACAATACACCATTTGGCCTTCATTAAATCATATATATGTCTTCCCTAGTAAAGAGTTAATGTTCTTTAAAAACATCTGGCAGTGTGTGATGGTGAGCACCTGTAATCCCAGTACTGGGGAGGCAGAAGTAGAAGGATCGTGAGAAAGTCCAGCCTGGCCACATAGCAAGACCTTGTTTTTAAAAAATGAAAACAATGTTTGGATGGTTTGAATTTTTTTAGCTGAAATACCCATATTCGTGTTAGAGATATTAATAGCTGCTTGTATTATACTGGCAGGTGGGGGCAGGTCTGGGGTTACAAGACTTCCGATCTACTTTCTATTCAGTTTGGATTTTCTTTGAGCACAATAAGACATTGCAAAGAAAATCCAGTGTACCTGAAAAGCCCAAAGGATAGGTCTTTAGTCTTCAAGACCCAGAGGTAATTTGTGCCTATTTTGTTCCTTTGCTTTCCCTTATACAGACTTCTGTAGGTGCCTGTGACAGTTTGTCCTGTTGTCACATCTCCCTCTGCTAGATTAGGAGCCCCAAGACTTGGGTATTGACAGCCTGTAGCTCAGTTAAGTGGAAACCTGTTACTGTATAAAGGTTAACCTAGTCTTAGTGAGTTCTAGGCCAGCCAGAACTACATAGCGAGACCCTGTCTCAAGACCAAAGGCAGCATGGACTGGGACACAGCTCAGTTGACAATGGCCTTGCGCGCATGAGGACTTGGGTTTAAGCTCCTGAAACTATGAAAATGCCAGCTATGGTGGCATGTGCTGGCCAACTGTCTCAAAGGTAGAGGACAGCATTCCTAAGGATGACACTCAAGGTTGTCCTCTGGCCTCCATTCACCTGCAGTCTGAAGGCATTTTAGACAAGAGGATGATAAATACTGAAGAATGGTGTATGTAGAGTGTAGCACTTGGCTCGTGTGCACAAGACCCGGAGTTCAGTTCTTAGCACCAAGAAATGAAAGTGTTCAAGTCGGATTTATCAAGCACCTGCTCCATGTTCATTCTCAGACACTCAGTCATCAGCTATGTGACATAGCCTCTGGGACAGCCACTTCTGTGCTCAGTTGCTGCCTGGAACTTGGCTGGAGGTGGAAGGAATCCTTGATGAGTATGTGCTCATCATGCGCACAGTAGGCTCTCCTGTGTTCTAGTGGCAATTCTCAGGACTGCAGGAACCTTAAAAATGCTTCCCGAGGACTTTGTGGATTGGACTGTTTTCGTCTCCAGATGGAATCTTCCTTCCGTACCATCCCCTCCATCTCTGACTCTTCTTTGCCTGCTTCTTGAAAGCTTCGTCTTGAGTCCTGCAGATCCTCCTCTTCTACTGTCTGCTTTTTCTCTTGTCTGACTGTCCCTGTGCTGCTGGCCTTGCTGGCCTTCACTAGGCCTGCAGTGTTTCAGGTTCCTTTTGACTTAGCCCTGCCTGGGCAGAGCCTGCTCTTCTAGGATCTCATGGCACTCCATGTGGCCAGAGCCATCTTCATTGGCCACCAACCCCAAGTCCCCTTTCCCATCCAGGGTCATGCTTCGGCACTAAAGCACTTCTCACCACCGTTTCATGTTTCGTGTTGTTGAGGTTGTTATTTCAGCCCTGGATTCTTTGATCTCAAGTATTTCTTTCAGGGCCAGTTAACTGCCTGTGACCCTCTAGTCTCTCTTCCCACACTAGTAAGACATCCTCTCTTCCGTGGCCCTCTCCAGCTCTTGTGTCACCTTTCAGCAGCACGACTTCCCTTTTAGTCTTAATGAATGAGTGACAGCTAACCCTAGCTCTGCTGTGAATTACTATTAGATTTCAGTTCTCTCTACTTCTGAGGTACCTCTGACTCAAAACATCGCTTTTTCTATTTCCCAGCTTCCTTCAGGAGACCTGGAGCTGCTGTTTGAACTTAGCGCTTCCCCACTTGTTTCCCACAGTGTGCTTCAAGCAGGTTCATTTCTTAGGAAGCTTTCCAGTGGGGGGTTCTTGGTGATGATGTGTCTGAAGGTGTTCTTTGTGTGGCTTTTGTGTCTGCTGAGTGAACATGGGGGCAGTGAACTAGTAGCCCCCATGCAGCTTTGATATGCATTCCTCATATGAGTGTCAGGATGGCTGTGCCGAGTCTGGTGAGCCCAAGAGGTAAAGGTGCTTCTCTGTGTTGCTTCTGTTTCCAAGGCACACCTCTTCTTACAGCTGATTGGAGAGCATCGCTGCAGTATGAAAACTTTTTCAAGTGCTAGCCTGTCACTGTTGATCTTCAGAGATGAGCTGCTCAAACATACCTAAAATACTAAACAGAAGAAAAAAGGAAAAAGTCCAGGCATGATGGCACATGCCTTTTATCCCAGCACTTAGGAGGTTGGTAGAGGTAGGTGGATCTCTTGAGAGTTCAAGGCCAGCCTGGTCTATGTAAGTGAGATCCTAGCTAAAAAAAAAATTTGATCATGATTTTGGCCAGAATTATGTTTTTAAAAGTTAACCTATTCTCTACATACAAAAATGTTGCCATTCCAGATAACAAAGTAGTGTTGTAGAATCAAGAGAACTAACAATGAATTTCATATCAAGCTTGGTGTAGGCTTTTAATCCCAGCTGTTTGGGAGGCTGAGGCAGAAGGATTGTGACTCTGGGCATGCTTGGGCTGTAGGGTAAATTTCAAGGCCAGCCTGGGCAACTTAATGAGACCTTGTCTGAAAAGGAGCTCAGCGGTAGAGAGCTTGTTTAGTATGTGTGAGGCCCTGGGTTCCATCCCCAGCACTGCACATGCTCATGCATACACACATACACACACACACACACACACACACACACACACACACACACACACACACA
>CABHPP010082671.1:0-13236 GCA_902168425.1 Peromyscus attwateri | reverse complement strand
ACACACACACACACACACACACACACACACACACACACACACACACATTTCACGTGTGCTGCTGGGCTGTTGACTTTGCAGATCATGGTCGTAAAAGATACATGAGGGTTCAAAGACCTACCCTCCTCTCATTCCCACTCATGCTAAGAGTGGGTTTCCAATTAATCACACACACCACAAACCAGCCAGTTAAGCATTGTCGTCTGGATACCCGATGACGCAGCAGCACCAGGTGTCCCTCCAAGCTCAGCTCTGCGCTGTCACATTGTATGTTCCTCACAGAAAGGTCACTTGACTAGAGGCTGCAAACTTGGAGAATGTGGCTCTATAACTAATGTTTTCGGTCTTCTGTGAAAGAAAAACATGCTCTGAAGAATTAGAAAAAAATAACTACTATAAGAACTAGTATTTTTGTTTTCTTCTAAATGCTTGGAACAGTATTAAATTTCAGATTAACCTTTAAATGCTAAATCCAGGGAGAGACATACCAAAATGCTGATGCAGTCTTTGTGCTAGGGCGGTGATTTTTTTTTTTCCTTTTCAAAATGTTTGTAAAGTGCTTATATTTTATAATGAAAGCAATAAATATGAATGTTGACTTTATCTGGGCCTCCAAAGATGAGTGTGATCCTCAAAGCAGTTGCAGATAGCTTTCGTATAGCCAAAAAGAGTGAGCCAATGCCTAAAACGTGTTATCACACTTCCTGTTTGAAGGTCGGGATGACTATTCGCAGAAGCCCCCTACAGGCGTTTTATATCATCCTCGATGTGAACTATGAATGTCCATTCTCCCTCCGCTCTGCACTGGTCCACCCCCACCCACCCACACACACACATTCAATGCTGCATCCCTGTCACAGCCAAGTCAGGACCTTGACTTTGCCCTGCTGAAAATCAGAAGATTTCATTTCCACAGACACAGTCTGTGGTGCTCCACTGTGGCCTGCAGGGTGCTCAAGGGTCTAGATTAGAGCGTCCCTCCCTGCCTTGTCCTCACCTGCACACCCTCTCCAGCTTCTCACCGTCCTGGAGCCCCCACACTTACTCTAGCAGTGGGACCTGTCCAGCTTACCTCCGGATGCTTGCCCTGACCGTGTGCATCACACTCCTTGCTTTGTTGTCCTTGTCCTGCTCCCTGATCCTTACGTTGTTTCATCCTATGAAATGTGAGCTTCAGGACCAGAACTGTTAAGGACTAGGGGTGTAGCTCAGCACTAGATCCATTGCCTCAAATACACATGGCCCTACTGTGCACATCCAGCCCAGGCAACAAAGTCACTAGATGGAGTCTTCAGATAGTACCTCAATGGTAGGTGTTTGATGATAGGATTTTTTTTGCACAGCCACACTGATACATTTGCAAATAAGGAAATTGAAAGTACAAGTTTACTTGATTTAGAAACAAACTCCACTACTAAGCTGCAAAACTGAGATTCAAACGTAGGTTTGTGTGTGTATCCTGAGCAGTTACGTGATGGTGTGCCTCCCTCCAAAACTACCTCCTAGTCACCATCCGCTGAAAATCCAAGGGGAGAAGAGGCGTTTTCATGCCATGCTTGGGATGCACAGGCAGAACCTTGCAAGCTGTTACACCTTGAATCTATGCAAAGAGCTGGTGGCATCTGGAGTGTAGACTGCTTGTCATTTCGAGAAGAAATGGCAGTCAAGTCCACGTAATCACTGGTAAATGGTCCCTGTGAAATTCCATCAGGTAGCTCTAGAAAAGGCACGAAAACATAGCAGCTGTAGCTTCAATATGAAAACTTTGTTCCTAAACTGACTTGTAACCACAGATACTTTCTTACATGCATGATGACCAGGCATGATGCCAAGCAAAAATTAGCCCCTCACAAGCTGCACAAGCTGCCCACTAGCCACGACAGCATTGGGAGGAGAGAGGTAAGGAAAACAGTCAAAGGTTAGCCCTTCACCCATTGTTCTGCCTCTGAAGACTAGGTGCCACTAATATTTAAAATAATCCCAGATGCTCACAGTAAAAAAGTTAATCAGAGGGCTGAGGCAAGAGGCTTGCTGGGTGAGGTTGCAGAGTGAGTCCTTGTCTCAGAAAACCTAATTAGGGCCAGTGAGATGGCTCGCAGGATAAAAAGTGCTTGCTGGGTCAGGCGGTGGTGGCGCATGCCTTTAGTCCCAGCACTCGAGAGGCAGAGGCAGGCGGATCTCTGTGAGTTTGAGGCCAGCCTGGTTTACAAAGCGAGATCCAGGATAGGAACCAAAACTACACAGAGAAACCCTGTCTTGAAAAAACCAGGGGAAAAAAAAAAGTGCTTGTTGCAGAAGCCAGAATCAGAAGCAGAGAGCCAACTCCCCAGAGTTTGACCTCTGACATCCACATATGTGCCTATACACACACACCATATATTTTAAGTTTTAATTAAAACAAAAACACAGCCAGGCAGTGGTGGCGCATGCCTTTAATCCCAGCACTCAGGAGGCAAAGGTAGGCAGGTCTCTGAGTTTGAGGCCAGCCTGGTCTGTAGAGTGAGTTCCAGGACAGTCAGGGCTATACAGAGAGACCTTGTCTTGAAAACAAACGAACAAAATAAAACAAATACAAAGAAAATGCACACATTTCTAAATGCACATAAAAGTCAGTTTCTTACAGGAGATAGTCACTTTCACTTGTGAGAGGTTTTGTTTTGTTCATAACTTTTCCCGTAGATCCACTACAGGGAGCTTTCAAATGATAAGATATTGCAGGGCAGGTGAGATGGCTGAGCACCAAATTTGCCACCAAGTCAGAGTTGGATCCCAGAATCCTTATGGTGGAAGGAAAGAATTGACTCCACAAAGTAGTCCCAGGATCATATACGCACCATGGGGCATGGAACACACACACGCACACGCACACACACACACAATAACAACAAATACAAAAATTTAAAAAGAAAACATTTTAATGTGGGAGGTATTCCAGACTCCCTTAGAAGCCAGTTTGCACAGATGTATTTTTGCTGCCCTCTGCTGTCCATGGAGGGTATGGCAGTGACTGAACCACACATTCCCAGGGCCTCCCAGCCCTGAAAGCTGGAGAAGTCTGAAAAGAGTTCATTCCTAAACACACTACTTACTCCAGTATGGGTCATGACCCCTTTGGGTTGCATACAGATATCCTGCATATCAGATATTTACATTACAGTTCGTAACAGTAGAAAAATTACAGTGATGAAGTAGCAACAAAAATAATTTTATGGTTGGGGGTCATCAGAACATGAGGAACTGTATTAACGGGTCTCAGCTTTAGGAAGGTTGAGAACCACTGCCCTAAGAGAAGCAAGCTGAGCAGAGAAAGCCAGCCACTCCTCTGCTTTGCCTGCTACCGGGTCTCCTTTGTGTATGTGATGGCATGAGAACAGAGTGGTTTGTTTCCATCCATTGGATGACGGTGTCGTAGATTGGGTCAGCTACTGGGATGAACCCTTTCCTGAATCCACCCACCCATGTACTGCATGGATAACCTTCCTCTAGACCCCTGACTTACCTCCACCTCTGTCTTCACCTGTCAAATAGGGGTAATAGTAACTAGAATTACTAGTTAATCCAATGAAGCGCTCTAATTTTTTTAGTTTATCTCCACTTTAAAAAAAAATGCAGTATGACAAAAAAGCTGGCCGGAATGCCTGACCCACAGTAACTTCCTTGTTTCTCCCTCTAAAAGCGGGGATCATGTGTCTGCTACTAAAAGCACTGGAACTTTTCCCTCCAAACCATGACCTATTTAAACAGTGTAGCCCTCTCATCCTCCCTCACTTCATCCATCTCCAAGCAATCTCAGACTGCTTTGGGCACGCAGTCAGCCACACTGCCTGCTGCCCAGCCTACACAAGTGTGCGTGGATCCACCTGGTTCCTGCATGCTTCTCAAGTACATGCCAGATGCCAGTGTCCCCAGGTGGTAGTGGTCCCTGCCCGTGGCACTGCCAGAGCCTTGACCCACTCTACTAACTGCCATTCTTGTCCCTTCTGAGTCCACCCAGCATGACATGGATCCTGGGGAGCCAAATTCTGGTCCACACTTGCATGGCAAGTCTTTTATGATCTAAGACTTAGCTCCTTAGCTCCTGTCATCACCCTGTATCGGAGGAGCTTTTCTTGAACTCTCTGCCTTATACTGAGGGTAGGTGTCTGTTCCATAATCCCAGGCACAGGCTCTCATTCATTCACACAGTTCTCAAGGTATGCATGCCGCCATTGACTGTGAGGGTCATGCCTTGCTCCCTAGGACAGCGACAATGACAGCTCCCAGTCTGGAGCCTGGAACACAGTAGGCACTCAAAATGTGTTAAGTGGTTGAGGGAATGGGAATGGTCAGGCACTGATTTGGTTTCTAGAGCAAAGATCCATACCTCTCTAGATGAGAGCTCTCTCCCCTTTACTCCGCAGCATAGTGAGACTTGTTTTCACACCAGGTCCCTCCTGAAGCATGGAAGTGCCCAAATCTCAATGAGAAGCACGCTTGTTTGGCCTTCTTTCTGGGAGGGACTCATACTCCGGGCCGATTTTAATAACTTGGAACTCCCAAGTTATTAAGGCTTAGGCTTTTCTCTGACGCTTCATAGGAGGAAGAGCATGGCGGGGAGAATCTTTGATGGGTGACGTGTTCGGCTCCACACAGCAGCATAAAGATGCCTTTAAGATGGTCCTAGGCCCCATTGCCCCATCCCCCAAGCTTCGGACACTGGGGCAGTGGCTGGGAGCACATGATGCAGCCTCTTAGGTCACCGTCTCCTTCTGCTCTTTCAGGCGCAGAAAGAAAGAGGCCCACTGAGAGGAGCCTGCTGCTCAGCCATCCTGCGGTCTCAGGTGCACGATGTGCCCGCCTCAGCTGCTTCGGGAAGTTGCCTAGACCAGTGGCCCCTGGATGTCTTCTCTGCACCGGCTTGCTGTTTGTGAAATTTAGGACAGCACCAGCTGCTCAGCTGAATCCTCTATGGAGTCACCGCTGGAAATGGCTGGGTCACTAGCTGTGGCTGATGAGTGACGACAGCTGCCGTGTGTTGTCTCAGGGTGGAGTGTTCCCAGGAAGCCCCGCGTCTCTGACAGCTAGTGTGTAGGAGGGGAGGGGCCCAACCAGCCAGGGATGGA
Organism: Peromyscus attwateri; assembly: GCA_902168425.1. NCBI lineage: Eukaryota > Metazoa > Chordata > Mammalia > Rodentia > Cricetidae > Peromyscus > Peromyscus attwateri. The sequence goes on along the minus strand of CABHPP010082671.1, from coordinate 8,134 downwards.
GGAACCCCCTGGCCAAGCTCTAGGGCCACTTGGGTCAGCGGGCTTTCGTGTCCCCACATCATCTATGGCCTCATGACAAAGATGGCAGGAGCTAGAGGATTCCGTGTGAAGGAAGCTAGCATACCTCCTTGACTGGACATACCTTAGCAGCTTCTGTGACCGTTTGAGGAAATGTTCCATGATGAGTGTCCTCAGGCTGGGCTGACGGGACCTCATAAAGAGCTGAGTGGTCCCCCCACTCCACAGGCCCTCCAGTGGAGGTGAGCCAGGCACCCCAGCTGAGTAAAGCTTCATGCAAATGTAGATTCCCCTAGCTGGCTCTGCGTGTTGATGCTCACCATGAGCTTGAATTGTGCTGATGTGAATGGAGTTGAATTACTTTGAATCAAATTGGGTGGAAATAAATGGATGTAAAAGGCTTACAGATATATATGAATCTTTCTGGGTGCCAGGCCCTGGGAGGTCAAAGGTGAAGACAATCACCCCCACCCCCAGGTGTATCCAATGGCAGTGCTGTGGGACTTGTGGATAGAGCACATTTGGGGTTGTGGGTTGTGAATGTGAGAGGAGCTGAAAGTGACGTACTGGCTGACGGAAGCAGCCTTGCATCTGATCCATGACACAGGCTCACCTTTGTTCATACATCGTCACATAGAGACAAACTATCGCCAGTCCTACCAGTGACCCGAGTGCATCCGAATCCTCTGGAAACAGCCCCTCCCCCTACGCCACCTGTCTAAGTCAAACTCTGGAATTTCAGAGAGCTGGCTCAAGAGCCTGCATTAAAAAAGAAAAAGAAAAGCCAGGTGGTGATGGTACAGGCCTGTGATCCCAGCACTCCGGAGGAGGAGGCAGCCAGATATCTGAGTTCCAGGCCAGGCTGCTCTACAAAGTGAGTTCCAGGACAGTGAAAGCTGTTACACAGAGAAACCCTGTCAAAAACAGAAAAAGAAAAAGAAAAAGAAAAAAAAAAAAAACAGAAAAAGAAAAAAATCAGAAGCCCTGGGGAAATGGGGTGCTGCTGGATCTCAGCAGGGCTACCAGCACCCCGCTTGCCTTTCCTAACTTCATGGTCCACTTTATCTTAGATTCAGATGAATATATTTGAACCTTCCAAGCTCTTGAGTACACAGGAAGCCCTTCAAGTTTTAGAATTCTGAACTGGTTCTTGGGGAGCCATTCTCTAGTGCTAGTAAAATATTAAACTCAGAAGCCTGGATGGTACCGTTTGAAGTATCAGGTAATGCTTGAACTCAGGAGTTAGAGGCCAAAGTCGGCAACATAGCAAGACTCATCTCAAATGAACACCAAAGTCTGAACACCCAAGAGATGGTATGATTATGGGGCAAAAGCAGGTCAGTGATCCTTGAACACCTGCTGGGTACCTTCCCTCTCCTGAATCTGACTTGTGATGAAGGGCTCACACCACCTAATGGAGAGGAGGAGAACTGCACCAGAGTCTACTGGATGGGATGTAATTCCAAAAATAGCCGACCGAGGAAGTCAGCACGCAGCATCACCACAGCAAGCTGCAGCCCAAATTGTAATGGGGGCTTTCCCATTGCCCACTTCCCTTTTAGAAAAAGAAAAATTCACATCACAAGAGTGATACATCGCCGGGCGTTGGTGGCGCACGCCTTTAATCCCAGCACTCGGGAGGCAGAGGTAGGTGGATCTCTGTGAGTTCGAGGCCAGCCTGGGCTACCAAGTGAGCTCCAGGAAAGGCGCAAAGCTACACAGAGAAACCCTGTCTCGAAAAACCAAAAAAAAAAAAAAAAAAAAAAAAAATAAGAGTGATACATCATTCCTGCTGGTGATGAACCCTTTTTGTCTTGAGGGTCTCACTGTGGTGGTCCAGGGTGACCTAAAATTTGCAATCCTGCTTCATGCTCCTGAGTGCTTAGATTACAGACCTGTGCAGTCGTGCCTAATTAGAAGAGATGAACTTTCTTTTGTCTGCACTTATTGTGTGCATGCATGTGCCACTTCAAGCAAGTGGGGGGACGTCAGAGGACAAGCTGTGGGAGCCTGTCTCTCCTTCACCATGTGGATCCAAGAGATCAGCTTGTTAACCTTGGTGTCCGCACGTTGAGCCATCTCCCCAGCCCGTAAGTGATCATTTTGATAGGTTATGTTGGGGAGACTTTACATCCTTTCCCCATAATCATCTGGAAGATGATAATAGACATTGTTAGAGTTATCTCTTTTTTTTTTTAAATTTTTTTGGTTTTTCAAGACAGGGTTTCTCTGTGTAGCTTTGGAGCCTGTCCTGGATCTCACTTTGTAGACCAGGCTGGACTCGAACTCATAAAGATTCGCCTGGCTCTGCCTCTCGAGTGCTGGGATTAAAGGCGTGCGCCACCACCGCCTGGCTGAGTTATCTCTTGATTAAAAAGAATTATTCCGTTTAAAAATATTTTGTGTTTGGGAGAATTTACATACCAGAGCTTGTGTATGGAGGACAAAGGACAATTTGGTGGGAATCCGTTGTTTCCTTTCACCGTGTGGGTTCCCTGGAGTCAGCTCATCAGGCTTGTTGGCAGGTACCCACACACACTGAGCCATCATGGTGGCCCCCAGCCATCTCTTTTGAAAGGACCTCTTTTCCAGCACTTTCCACTTAACTTTTGACTACTTCATCAGACTCACTGCTGGCTGTGGCTCTCAGGAGCTGCCTAGGCCTCAGCTGAGCCATCTAGAGGACTTGCCGGGAACGGTCGTCTCCTTCCTGGTTACACTGCCAAGTTTTCTTGGGGACCATCCTCCTAATGATAACCTTCCTGGGGACTACCTTCTGGTAGTCACTTCCTCTCAAGGATCGCTTCCTGGAGATCATCTTCCTGGGATCCAATCTCAAGGGACCACCTCCTGGCTTCCCCCATTCTGGGATCTACCTCCTTTGTATCACTTCCTAGTAATATATTGGGGTGTTGCTTGGATTCTAAGGGCTCCCTTGGGAATCCATTGAAGGTAAATAAAGAACCCCTTCATTCAATAACAGGGAAGGCCTTCTATACCCTCCTCCCAGCGCCCAGTCTGTGTGGTCGTCTCTCATTGGCTGGGCACGATCAGGAACTTGACAGTGACCAGGACCTCTGATAGTGACCAGGAACTCTGACAGCACCTGTTGCTAGGCCTTCAGGCAGACTCCGCAAATCAAGAACTCGGACAACAACTAGGAACTCTGACAGTGACTGTAGCTAGGCCCTCAGACCGACTCCAGGTTGGCTCATAAGGAGTACGTTATGTGCATGCCTTGGCAACTGGTCTGAGCCAATTTCCTCGACCCTATGGGCCTGTCCTACTACACTGGGGGGCCACTCTTCTGAGGACTGAGTCCTGGGAACCATCTCTTAGGGAAAGAAAAATAACTAAGATTAAGACTCAGTCAACATACCAATGTTATAATTTGGAGACTGAGAAAGGTGACTATTCTGTCCCTCTCTTATGGCCTTTCCAGGCAGTGAGTGATGTCTGGCTCATCTACTACATGAATGGCCTGTGGCCTGACATGGGGCCCTGGTTCAGACTGGGCAGGAAGAAGAGGCCCTGATCTCTCAGGAGAACAAGCTTCCTGGTTTGCTCAGCTAATTCACTATCAAAGTGACCTGGTGGGGCCACCATCGATGCTGTACTGGGGACCTGCTGGTAATGAAAGAACAGGGAGGGAGGAAAGCCGGAGGAGTGTGGCAGCTAGGCTCTGGAGCTGGCCCCAGAGTACCTGGATCTGTTTGCATATAAGGCCACTGTCGACTCCCATGACATAGGTTGACACGTGGACTCCCATGATGTAGGTTGACACTTGGACTCTCATGACATAGGCTGACACATCCTCATCTGTATCAGAGCTGGCCTGATTCAGATTTTCCTCACTTGCTAACCAAGTCTCACTTAGGTGCCTCAATTAAGACAGAACCTGCAATCTCATGATCCATCAACTCAGGTTTCTTTGGCTTATCATGGCCTCATCTCTCCCAGCCCCAAATTACAACACTAATGTGTTGACTTAGCCCTCATCTTTATGTTTTTCATCCAGGCAGTGATGTGCTTGAGCGTGCCATTCTCCTCTTAGCGCTGTTCTATTCCAGCCTGACTCCCTCTTGCCTAAGCCAATGTAATGTCTAATCCTGGCTGTCATTTTGACTGGACCTAGGATCAACCAACAGGCAAGCTGCTGGAGCTCCACTGAGGAATTTTCTCGATCTAATTGTTTGAAGTGGGAAGACTCACCCTAACGGTGGGCAGCACCTTCTGATGGCAGCCCAGATAAAAGGACATGGAAGAAGGAAATCTTCATGTTTGCCTGTTCATCTACCCTATTGCTGCTACTGCTGATTCCTTTGCTGATATTAGAACCAGGTTTTTGGGGCTTCCGACATGGGCTGAAGACCAGCAGCTCTCTAGAAATCCCCCAGGCCTTGTCAGAGCCATAGTGGGACTGTGGAGGCATCCAGTCCCATGGTTTGAGTACTACTGCTGGCTTCTCTGCCTTTCCAGTGTAAGACAGCCACTGTTGGATGACTCCAACCTTATCATCTACGTTGTCTAGAGAACCCAAATTAATACAGCTAGGTATTTGCATAATTTAATATAAAAGAACTCAGTTAGCCCCTGTGCTAACTGCTGTGCTCAAGAACCTTCCATGGCTGTCTGCAGCAGGTGCAGATGCGACTCCCGAAGTCCTCCCAGATGGCTTTCTCTATGAACTTGGTCTACGTGTCCTGCCTGTCACCTCTGACTGTCCTTGGTACACTGTGCTTGCCACCTCATTGAGGAGCATCTCTGTTCTTCTCACATCAGCATCACTTGCCGCTTCTTGTCCCTCCTGACCTGCTGCTGGAGGTCGGTCTGTTCACTCACTTGCCCTTCCTCCCAAGCCCAGCTCAGCGTCTGTGTGTATCGGTGCTTTGCAAATGAAGGGATAGGCAGGTTTAACCACCATGCCCCCATCCCAAGCTCAGCTCTCAGGTCTCCTGCTGACCTCATTCCTGGTGGGCCAAAAGCCTTTTGCTTCTTGTCACCTACAAGCTCCTGCTCTTCTCTGAGGGTCATTTTAAAGCTCTTCTACAAGAAGCCAATCTGCAAACACATACACACACACCTTTGCCCTCAAGAAAACATTAAACAATTTTTTTTCTTTTTTTCTTTTTTTTTTCTTTCTTTTTTTTTTTTTTGCAAGCTTTATTTTTCAGAACACAAACAGAATATCACACAACAACTGTGAAAAAACAAATCCTTGGGCTATATAAGCATATGTGGTGCTGCTCAGTCATATATATAATAGTACCACATTTTTTTTCTCTTTTAGGAATCAACATACAGTTTTCTACAGTGGGTAAAACAATTTACATTCCTACCAATGACATCATGTTGTTGCTTCTATTCATTTTCCTTGCTAGGTAACATAGGTACCCTGATAATCCATTGTGATTTTGATTTGCATTTCCCTGACAACACTTGACACTGAACACTTATTCATAAACTTGGCCACCATTTCTGGCCACCTTGTCATTTTGACAAGGCAGCTACTCAGTTCTTTTATGCATTAATTAATTAATTTATTTTTTAATTCTATGACATAGCCTTTATTTAACTTGTTCTTCCATTACCTAATGTGTTCCCAGATAAACATACTATTGCTCCTTTACACTCTCCAGTGTCTGCTCATATCTCACCTTCTCACAAAGGTCATCTGTAGCCTTTTCATACAGCCAGCAATGGTTATTTCACATTATATTCTACCTCTCTACCTACAGCATCTAAAACAGTACCTGGAAACATCTACTCAATAAACATACAAAGCAACAAAACATACTGTACTATTTTCCTGTGAGTAATTCTTCAGTCACCTTTACTTACATATACTATATACGTATATATGAAACTGGTTTATCATTGCACTAAGTGTTTCTTCCCAATCGGGCCTCTCTCGGGGGTGAACATTTCTATGCAGCTCTGGAACAAAATCATCCTCTTCAGACTGTATTGAGGACTTCATCTTCCTTCTTTAGGTTGGATTTTTCCTTCTAGTGCTTTCTGTAAGGCTGGGTTTGTGGATAGGTATTGATTAAATCTGGTTTTATCATGGAATATTTTGTTTACTCCACCTATGGTGATTGAGAGTTTTGCTGGATATAATAGTCTAGGTTGGCATCCGTGGTCTCTTAGTGTCTGCATAACATTTGTCCAGGACCTTCTAGCTTGCATAGTCTCTATTGAGAAGTCTGGTGTTATTCTGATAGGTTTGCCTTTATATGTTACTTGGTCTTTCTCCTTTGCAGCTCTTAATATTTTTTCTTTGATCTGTATGTTTAATGTTTTGATTATTATGTGGCGAGATGACTTTCTTTTTGGATCCAGCCTATTTGGTGTTCTGTAAGCTTCTTGTATCTTCATAGGTATTTCTTTCTTTAGGTTAGGAAAGTTTTCTTCTATGATTTTGTTGAATATATTTTCTGTGCCTTTGAGTTGGTATTCTTCTCCTTCTTCTATCCCTATTATTCTTAGGTTTGGTCTTTTCATGGTGTCCCAGATGTTTTGAACATTTTGTGTTACGACTTTTTTGTCTTTAGTGTTTTCTTTGACTGACAAATCTATTTTCTCTATTGTGTCTTCAGTGTCAGAGATTCTCTGTTCCATCTCTTGTATTCGGTTGGTTATACTTGTTTCTGTAGTTCCTGTTCGTTTAGTCAGGATTTCTATTTCCAGCATTCCCTCAGCTTGTGTTTTCTTTGTTGTCTCAATTTCTTTTCTCAGATCTTGGAATGTTTCTTTCATCTGTTTAATTATTTTTTCTTGGCTTTCTTTGCTTTCTTCCAATTTTTTGTTTGTTTTTTCTTCCATTTCTTTAAGGGAATTTTTTATTTCCTCTTTAAGTAAGTTTTTCATTTCCTCTTTAATGGAGTTTTTCATTTCCTCTTTAAGGGAATTTTTTATTCCCTCTTTAATGGAGTTTTTCATTTCCTCTTTAAGGGAATTTTTTATTTCCTCTTTAATGGAGTTTTTCATTTCCTCTTTAAGGGAGTTTTTTATTCCCTCTTTAATGGAGTTTTTCATTTCCTCTTTAAGGGAATTTTTTATTTCCTCTTTAATGGAGATTTTCATTTCCTCTTTGAGGAAATTTTTTATTTCCTCTTTAAGAATATTTTTATTTCTTCTTTAAGGGCCTCTATCATCTTCTTTAAGTCATTGTTAGGATTAATTTCTTCTGTTTCTTCTGCCTTGGTATGTTCAGGACTTACAATTGTAGGGTCGGTAGGTTCTGGTGTTGTCATATAGGCCTTTATGTTGTTTCCTGTATTTTTCCGCTGGCGTCTACTCATCTCTTTCTCTGCTCAGTGCAGATGGTGTGAGACCCTAACCCTTCAGGCTTACACCTCTAAGCCTCAGAAATGAGAAACTTCAAGCACCGGGAAATGAGAAACTAAAAATCTGGTTCTCTGGGCAAGCTGACCACCCCTGTTCTCAGTCGGTGAAGTATATATTTACAATTCTGGTGATCTGGTTCGGTGGTTGTGTGGTCTTAATAAGTTCTTTTGAGAGCTTCTTGAAATACAGGATCCAAAGACACCTCTTACTCCGTGGCTTGCTGTATAGCTGGGTGGCTGGCCCCTGATGTCCTCCTCTTTCTCTGGCTCCTCGATCCTTCAGGTTCCTGCGAGCACCGCGGCGTCCTCCCTCGTTGCCTCTGTAGCCACAGCTGCACTGATCCCTGCCACGGAGCTCAGGTCTCGCAGGGTGCTGCGCTCTCCACTAGTTCCCAATTGAGAAGCAATCAGCAAGGTGATTAACATCCACTGTGCGGGTACAGGTGTCCCTGATCCTTGTAGCTCCTCTTCCTGCGTTAACCCAGCTCTGTCGCGCCCCAAAGGGTCACCCGGGGAGCCCCCGGCCACTGCTCCTTCCCTGTGCTCGCTACAATCACGCTCGTACCGCGCCTCTCACCCGTGCGCCCGGCGATCCGCTCACCCGCAGGCCTGGGGAGACCGCACAGGAAGGATCGATCCAAACTTCGGATTCCCGAGGAGGGCAGAGAAACTCTGATGCTCTAGCCAGCTTTTCTTAAATTAATCCTTCTATCTTTTTTCTCTGAGCTTTTATCTTTCACTTTTTCTGTATACCTTTTTTGACGTCT
>CABHPP010082667.1:6569-24870 GCA_902168425.1 Peromyscus attwateri | reverse complement strand
TTTTTTTGAGACAGGTTTCTCTGTGTAGCTTTGCGCCTTTTCCTGGAACTCACTCTGTAGCCCAGGCTGGCCTTGAACTCACTGAGATCCACCTGCCTCTACCTCCCGAGTGCTGGGATTAAAGGCGTGCACCACCACTGCCCGGCAACAAATCTATTCTTATGAGAGGCAGAGGGAAACAAAAGCTGGATCTTTTTTTTTTTTTTCATTATTTCAGGGCTGAGGACCGAACCCAGGGCCTTGCACTTGCCAGGCAAGCGTTCTACCACTGAGCTAAATCCCCAACCCCCAAAGCTGGATCTTTTAAAATGTATTTTGTTTTATAGTTTGATGTTTAAACTTAGAAAATGTTTTATACAGCTAAACATTTTTAAAGAAAGGAAAAAAGGTACTGTGATAAACTACCTGGATTGGTCTGTTGGTCTTACTACATACTAGTTTTCAGCAAATTAAATTCTCTTTCTCACTTTACTCATCTATAACATGGGGATAGTAACACTGTTCATAAGTGTTGTTTTAAGGATTAAATAGGTATTTTGTATAAAAGGTTCAGCATTGTATTGGGTTCACTGTGGTTGTTAATGAATATTAGATGGAATTATTTTAATAACACCATTAGTTTCAGCTTACCTTCTAAAAGCAAAAAGAAGTATATAGTTGAGTTCTATCTAGTCAATCAAGTAATTGTTGAGAAAGTGAGAAAGATGTGAGATGGTTGCTTAATGAACATGTGCATTGTTTGGCTCCAAAACCAGCAGGATTCCCAAGCAAGAGCCCCAGCAGGAATATGAACTAACATTCTAGAAGTCACAGGTAATACAGAAGCTTCATAAGAAAAACATGAACATTAATTGCCAAGTTAAAGATTGTAAATTAAAGTTATAAATATATTCTTTATAGACAACGAAGGTGAGTTTTACAAGTTCTTAATTGTGTGTCTATTTCAGATGCACTAGTGGTTTTCCCCAAAGTTCCAGAAACAAAAGGGCTTTGTATTTACCAGATAACTTCTCATTTATGGTCAAAGAAGAGATTCACAAGCTAACATACAGTCCAGAAGCTATGCCAAGTCCAACACTGGGTATGCATCTGGCATCACAGATGCTTGTAGAAACAAAGGAGGCCTCACTATGAATCCAACTAGAATATCAGTTCAGACAGACAGACAGACATACAGACAGACAGACAAAGGGAGAAAGAGACAGAGAGACACACAGAGAACAAATACTGACAAAGATTTAGGAAAGGGAGACCTGTATACACTGCTGGTAGAAATATAAACTAGTCCAACCACTAAGAAAATCAGTATGGAGGTTCCTCTTAAAACTAAAAATAGAACTACTATATGACCTACTTATGCCACTCCTGGGTATATACTAAAAAGGAATCTAAGGTATCTAGTACCATCTTCTTGGTGCAGGACACCTGCACGCGCATGCGTGCACACACACACACACACACACCCAAATAATAAATAAATCTTTAATAAAAAAGAACAAAATTAGGTAGTCTGTAGAAAAATAGATGAAACTAGAGATGATAATCATATTAAGTGAAATAAGCTAGACTCAAAAAGGCAAACATCCCATGTTTTCTTTCATATGTGGAGAATCTGGATTTAAAAATATAATAACATAAGGCTGGGAATTAAGCTCAGCGGTAGAGCACTTGCCTAGCAAATGCAAGGCTCTGGGTTTGGGTTCTCAGGTCTGAAAAAAAAGACAAAATTACAAAAATATAGTAACATGAAAACTAGAAGGGACACTAACAAGTAAGAAACTAATGGGAAGGTGGAGGTAGAACTAAAAGGTGTAATGGGGTTGGTAACCATGAGCAAAGTGTAAGATGTGTGAAGCTATCATAATGAAATCACTATTTTGTACACTCATTAAAAAATAAAACAGTATGGGTCCTGAGGCCTATATGATGGAACACATCTGTAATCCCAGAACTCTGAATGTTTGAGGACAGCCTGGGTAACATAACCAATTTGAGACTAACATGAGCTACAGTGTGAAATCCTTTCTCAACTCTTCCCTCGTCAAAATAAAAATAAAATACAAACAAACAAAAAAACAAGAGTATGAGCACTTTAGGGAGAGTTACTGGCTCAGGAAAAAAAATCCCTGCAAGACACACCCTTAAAACTCTCTATATAATTTTCAGAAGCTATATAAAACCTCTGAATCACATGTGAAAGTCATACAACCTTACTAAAATCTCTTTAACAGATAAATTGGGAGAAGCATGCATAACAATCTTACTGATACAATATTAAAAAATAGCTATTAATGTAGCTAATTGAACCCTAAAGAAAAAGAAAATTCATATTGTACTTCAATGACTGTCTTCCAGGGGAAAACAAATCATCATAATATTTGATGCCTCTTCCCCAGACCCTACCACCAAGTGAAAGCCTCTACTGATAGTAAGAGTGGCTAACAACTGGGAATGCTACCAGAGACAGGATCTCTGAAGACAAGTACAAAAGGACCCTAAGACCCTAAATCAAGAGGGCAGACAAGAAGGTCACCTTTAGTGAAATCTGAAATCCGTGGTGCTCAGAGTGATAACAAATTCAAACACCAGTAGACACTTCTGGTAAGATCGAAAAATGCTGACACCACTTTAGAAAACAGCCAGAGAACTCTTCAAATGATTAAACAGTTACTGTATGATCCAAGAATTTAAGACAACTGAAAATATGTTAAGTCATAATAGATAAAAATTAGAAACAATGCAAATATCTATCAACCGATGAATGAATAAACAAAATGTGGTTGTTTATACAATGTAGTATCATTTGGTTATAAAAATGGATGAGGTACTGGTATGTAGTACAACATGGGTTAACCTTGAAAACAGTATATTAAGTGAAAGAAACTAGACACAAAAACCAAATACTGCATGATTCCACTTATAAGAAATGTCTAGAATAGGCAAATCCAGAGATAGAAAGTATCAGTGGTTTTTTCAAGGGCTGGGAACAAGGAAACTGAGGAGTTAACTGCTATGGGTTAAGGGGTTTCTTACAGGAGTGATGAAATATTCTAAATTTAGATTGTGGTAAAGGATACATAACTGTGGATATACTAGAACCTATTTAATAATATACTTCAAATTGATAAGCTGTATGTTATGAGGATTACATTTCAAAAAATATATTGAAAATTTTTGAGACAGAGTAGCAAGAGGATGACCATGAACTTCTGATTCTCCTGCTTCTACCTCCTGAGGGCTGGGATGCTAGGCAAATGCTCTATCAACTGAATTACACCCCTAAACTATGTTTTGTCTTTATAGGATAACTAACATGGTATTAAAGGCTACCAACCGAGAAACCTTGATGTCCACTCCTATCTATTATTAGTAAGGAGTTCCCCTTGTCAAGGTGGTGTCAGCACAAACTAGCTAGATAGCCTGAGCTGTTATCACTGCATATCAGTAATATGGTACCCCTTGCTACTACCACTCATCCTATTAGTTGAGGCAATAAGGTGAGTATTACCATCCCTACCAAGTAGTAACAGAATTCCATGTCTCCTAGATAAATAGCAGAACTGAGAAGGGGAACCCAAGTATCCTGCCACTGGTAGAAACAGCACTTTTATTCCCACTACCCTGGTTATAGCAAATTGTGGTGATATATTGTGTGCCCCAATATATTGTGTACTCTAATAAAACTTATCTGGGATCAGGGAACAGAACAGCCACTAGATTAGACATAGAGGCCAGACATTGGTGGCACACACCCTTAGTCCTAGCATTCTGGAGGCAGAGATCCATCCGGTTATCTGTGAGTTCAAGGCCACACTGGAAACAGAGCCAGGCATGGTGGCACACACCTTTAATCCCAAGAAGTGATGGCAGAAAGCAGAAAGGTATATAAAACATGACGACCGGGAACTAGACGCTTTTAAACTTTTAAGCAGCAATTCAGCTGAGCTCTATTCTAGTGAGGACTCAGAGGCTTTTAGTCTGAAGAAACAAGATTAGCTGAGGAGTTGGCAAGGTGAGGTTAGCTGTGACTTGTTCTCTTACCCAATATCTGGTTCTGGATTTTTTTTATTAGCAATTCATGTTACATCTGGCTTACAGCAAAGGTTTGATAAAACAAAAGATTTAAATAGATTCAGTGTCTTATAACATAATAACAAAAAAGTCCAGAGTACAATAGAAAATTAGTTGCCATACTAAGAACTAGGAATGAGAATAGACAATTAATAGGCACCAACACCAAGATGACCAGAATGTTAGAATTACTGAACAAGAATTTTCAGGCATCCATGATAATTATGTTTCAGTGAGAAATTGCAAACACTGGAAATTACAAAGTCTCAGCAAAGAAATAAAAGATAAGCAAATGGAAATTTCAGAATGAATACAGTAACCAAAATAAACTCTTGGGTCAAGCTCAACTAAAGAATGAAATTAGCCGTCCAGTCATCCTTGTTCCACAACTAGTATTCTCCTATGAGTGGGTACATACCATGTTTGTCTTTCTGAGTCTGGGTTACCTCACTCAGGAGGATTTTTTCTAGATCCATCCATTTGTCTGCAAACCTCATGATGTCATTGTTTTTCTCTGCTGAGTAGTATTCCATTGTGTATATGTACCACATTTTATTTATCCATTCTTCAGTTGAAGGGCATCTAGGTTGTTTCCAGGTTCTGGCTATTACAATGCTAATATGAACATAGCTGAGCAAGTGCCCTTGTGGTGTGATTGAGCGAACAAGGATGACTGAACGGCTACTCACAACACCAAGGAGGCTACCTGGAAAACAGGACCCCAAGAAAGACACGGGGATCGCCCAATGACGGAGAAATGGATGAGATCTACATGAACAGTCTGGACGTGAGTGGGGGTAATGAAGGGCGAGGGTCGAGGGAAAGAGAGCTTGGGGGAGCGGGAGATCCCAACTGGATCAAGAACAGAGAGGGAAAACAAGGAATGTTCATGGTAAATGAAGACCACATGAGAATAGGAAGAAGCAAAGTGCTAGAGAGGCCCACAGAAATCCACAAAGATGCCCCCACAAATGACTGCTGGCAATGGTTGAGAAACAGCCTGAACTGACCTACTCTGGTGATAGGATGGCCAAACACCCTAACTGTCATGCTAGAAACCCCATCCAATGACTGAGGGAACTGGATGCAGAGATCCACGGCCAGGCCCCAGGTGGAGCTCTGGGAGTCCAACTGGCAAGAAAGAGGAGGGTTTATATGAGCAAGAATTGTTGAGACCAAGGTTGGATAAAGCACAGGGACAAATAGCCAAACGAATGGAAACACATGAACTATGAACCAATGGCTGAGGGGCCCCCAACTGGATCAGGCCCTCTGAATGGGTGAGACAGTTGATTGGCTTGATCTGTTTGGGAGGCATCCAGGCAGTGGGACCGGGTCCTGTGCTCAGTGCATGAGTTGGCTGTTTGAAACCTGGGGCTTATGCAGGGACGCTTGGCTCAGCCTGGGAGGAGGGGACTAGCCCTGCCTGGACTGAGTCCACCAGGTTGATCTCAATCCTCGGGGGAGTCTTTGCCCTGGAGGAGATGGGAATGGGGGGTGGGCTAGGGGGAAGGGGAGCGGGGCGGGAGGGGGGAGAACAAGGGAATCCGTGGCTGATATGTAAAATTAAATTATATTGTAAAATAAAATAAAAAAAAATAAAAAAAGAATGAAATTAGCAAAAGAAGGAACCAAGACTGGAGATATGGCTTGGTGCAATGTCAAGGCCTTAGTTTCAATTAGTATCACTGCTTTAAAAAAACACAAAAGAACTAGTGAATAACAGAAATCAAGGGATCTCAGAGTACACAGTGAAGGAAATGAGAAGATCTTGAAGAATATGTGGAAAAGTAACAAAAGTAACACTTGTAATTATTAAATTGCAAAAAAGAAATAAGGTGGAGCTTGACAAATATTGAAAAAATAATGGCTACAATTTCCCCAAACTTGGCAGATTATATGAATTACATATTCAGCATCACAAACAGAATAAATAAAAAGAAATCCATAAGGTTGAAGATATGGCTCCATGGTTAAGAGTACTTGCTGTTCTTGCAAAGCACCTAGTTTGGTTCCCAGCACTGGTAGTATGTAATTGTCTGTATCTTTAGTTCCATGGGATCTGACACATTACTTTTACATTTCCATGGAACAATCAATCACCAAACAAAACAAACAAACAAACAAAAAACCTTTGGCTATATAAAACAAACCTCAATAAATGTAAAATAACTAAAGTTACACAGTCTTCTCTGACAAAAAGGACTCTTAATTAGAAATCAACACAGACATACCAAATTAAATAAAAATCACAAAAGGAAATTAAATATAAAAATTAATATGATTCAGCTAAAATGGCATTTAAAAGGAAATTTATAGCACTAAAAGTTATATATTGCAAAGAAAGAGGCTTGGAAATGTTGCTCAGTGGTAGACTCAATGCACTGGGTTTGATCTTTAACACCATAAACAAAAAGGAAGAAAAATATATGTCTAATTAATAACTGAAACAAAACCTCAGTTGTAGAGCACTGGCCTAATAACTTAAGTATCCATGCCAACAAAATAAACCTAAAGAAAATAGTACGAATAGGAATTGAAATTGATGGAATTGAAAAGAGAAAATAGAGAAGATTTTATTGATATAATGGACAATTTCAAAACTGCAAAAAAAGTAGGATAACAATCTAAAGTATAAAGTAGGGTGGGGATGTAGCTTTTTGACAAAATCCAACACCCCTTCATGATAAAAGTATTGGAGAGATCAGGGATACAAAGGACATACCTAAACATAATAAAGGCAATATACAGAAAGTCTACAGCCAATATCAAATTAAATGGAGAGAAACTCAAAGCAATTCCACTAATATCGGGAACAAGATAAGGCTGCCCACTCTCTCCATACCTATTCAATATAGTATTTGAAGTTCTAACTAGAGCAATAAGACAATAAAAGGAAATCAAGGGGATACAAATTGGAAAGGAAGAAGTCAAAGTATTATTATTTGCAGATGATATGATAGTATACAAAAGCAACCCCCAAATATCTACCATGGAACTCCCACAGCAGATAAACACCTTTAGTGAAATGGATAGATACAAGATTAACTATTTAAAAAAAAAAAAGAAACCAGTAGCCCTTCTATACGCAAATGAAAAACAAACTGAGAAAGAAATCAGGGAAACAACACCCTTCATAACAGCCACAAACAGTATAAAATATCTTAGTGTAACTCTAACCAAGCAACTGAAAGACTTGTATGACAATAACATCAAGTCTTTGAAGAAAGAAACTGAAGATATCAGAAAATGAAAAAACCTTCCATGCTCATGATAAGTAGGATTAACACAATAAAAATGCCCATCCTACCAAAAGCAATCTACAGATTAAATGCAATCCCCATTAAAATTCTAACACAATTCTTTACAGACCTTGAAAGAACAATACTCAACTTCATATGGAAAAACAAAAAACACAGGATGTCTAAGACAGTCCTGTATAATAAAAGAACTTCAGAAGGCATCACCATCGCTGATTTCAAGCTCAACTACAGAGCTAGAGTAGTAAACACTGCATGGTACTGGCATAAAAACAGACAGGTGGATCAATGGAATTGAATCGAAGACCCAGACATAAATCTGTATACCTACGGACACCTGATTTTTTACACAGAAGCAAATTTATACAATGGAAAAAAGAAAGCATCTTCAACAAATGGTGCTCGTCTAACTGGATGTTAGAATGTAGAAGAATGCAAATAGGTCCATATCTATCACCTTGCACAAAGTCAACTCGAAGTGGACCAAAGACCTCAACATAAAACCAGATACACTGAACCTAATAGAAGAGAAAAGCAGGGAAGAGCTTTGAATGCATTGGCACAGAAGACAACTTCCTGAACAGAACACCAATAGCTCAGGCACTAAGATTGACAATTAATAAATGGAACCTGATGAAACTAAAAGGCTTCTGTAAGGCAAAGGACACCATCAATTGGACAAAATGGCAGCCTACAGAATGGGAAACTATCTTTGGCAACACCACATCAGACAGAGGGCTAATTTCCAAAATATATAAAGAACTCAAGAAACTAGACATCAACAAATGAAATAATCCAATCAAAAATGGGGTAGAGATCTAAACAGAGATTTATCAACAAAGCAATCTCAAATGACTGAGAAACACTTAAAGAAATGTTCAATATCCTTAGCTATCAGGGAACTGCAAATCAAAAGAACTCTAAAATTCTATCTTACACCTGTCATAATGGCTGTCATAATGGCTAACATTAAAAACACAAGTGATAGCTCATGCTGGTGGGAGTGTAAACCTGTACAGCTACTTTGAAAATCAATATGGTGGTTTCTCAGAAAACTGGGAATTGATCTAACTCAAGATCCAGATATACGATTCCTAGGCATATATCCAGTATCACTCAGCTATTAAAAACAATGTCATAATAAAAATTGCAGGCAAATGGATGGAACTAGAAAAAAAAAATTAACCTTGTGGTGATATATTGTGTCCCCCAACGTATTGTGCACTCTAATAAAGCTTATCTGAGGATATAATAAACATAGAAGTCAGGCAATGGTAGCACATGCCTTTAATCCTAGCATTCGGGAGGCAGAGCAATTTCCTGAATCTATAATTTATCATTATATCTTAGAAAGAATGTTTGAAGAAGTAAAAAAAAAATTTACCTTGTTGGGGATTACAAATTGTTCCTTAAAAGATACAAAGAGAAGATTCTATTAATTATTTAGGACATAAAATAGGTCTACAAAAAATTAGACCCCAAAAGGTGCAAATTAGGAGAGATCAATTACAGACTTTCAAAGATTATTCAGAGACGTTTCTCATTTATGGACTGTTGTTGGGGTAAAAAATGATGAACTGAGTAATTTGTTCAAAACCTTAGAAGGTAACAAGGACTTAAGTAGTCCAAGAGAATTATCAGCTGAAACTGAGAGAGAATTTACTTTGGTGGAAAAGAAAATACAGGATGCACATGTGGATCTTGTGGATCCCAAGCTTGATTGTATTTTGGTTATTTTACCCTCTAAGCATTCTCTTACAGGAATTTTAATGCAGAGGGAAGATATTATATTGGAATGGATATTTCTACCTAATAAACAGAGTAAAAAATTAAAAACTTATGTGGAAAAGATCTCTGACTTGATTTTAAAAGGAAAATTGAGACTTCGTCAATTAGCAGGAATAGACTCAGCAGAAACTGTCGTACCTTTAACTAAGGATGACACTGATAAATTAGGGGCAGAGAGTGAACCTTGGCAAAGAGCTTGGAGTAATTTTTTGGGAGAGATTAACAGTAAATATCCCTAAAGTGATAGAATTCAATTTATAAAGAGAGCTGATTGGATTCTGCCTTACATTGCATGGGAAACACCATTATCTGGAGCCCCTACATTTTATACAGATGCAAACAAAAAAGGAAAAGCAGGTTACAAATCAGAAAATTTAAGTAAAGTGGTTTAAAGTCCTTATAATTTGGTTCAAAAAATCAGAATTGTATGCTATTCTGATGGTATTGGATTTTTTGGAACCTCTCAACATAGTTACTGACTCTCAGTATGCTGAAAGGGTGGTCTTACATATTGAGACTGCAGAATTTATCCTTGATGAGTCAGAATTAACTTTGTTATTTATTCAGTTACAAGATACAACCAGGAATAGGAAGCATCCCTTATATATAATTCACATCTGATCCCATATGGGTCTGCCAGGTAATGATGAGATGGATAAACTATTGATAGGAAATGTGCTGGAGGCCTCAGAATTTCATAAAAAACATCATTTCAATAGTAAGGATTTAA
Source organism: Peromyscus attwateri (assembly GCA_902168425.1). Lineage (NCBI taxonomy): Eukaryota > Metazoa > Chordata > Mammalia > Rodentia > Cricetidae > Peromyscus > Peromyscus attwateri. Next base: position 15,021 of record CABHPP010082667.1, on the reverse strand, counting down.
AAAAGGATTTTTCCATAACCTGGCAATAAGCCAAGGAAATTATAAGGAAATGTCCTACTTGTTCTTTTTACAATCAGACTCCACTACCAGCAGGATGTAACCCAAAGGGTACTCAGAAATATGAAATCTGGCAGATGGATGTGTTTCACTTTGCAGAATTTGGAAAACTGAAATATGTACACTACACCATTGATATCTGTTCAGGATTTCTGTGGACAACTGCTCTGAGTTCCGAAAAGGCTGATTTTGTAATCATGCATTTGCTATTAGTTATGGCCATCATGGGTATACCTGCACAAATTAAAACTGACAATGCTCCAGAACATGTCTCTGTTAAAATGAAACAGTTTTTTGCTTATTACAATATAAAGCATATTACAGGTATACCACACAATCCTACAGGCCAAGCAGTCTTAGAAAGATCAAACTGAACTCAAGAGTAAATTGGCCTATTGGTATATCACATATAAAATTTTGTAAGTCTTCCTAAATGTTTGTTTCTGCTCTTCTCTATAGACACTTAACACAAATGGTCTTTATGTAGTCCCAGTTCAGTTAAACATTAAAGCTGGCTTTGGAGTTGCAGAATGGCTCTCTCCTTCTCTAAACCCAAGCATGCTTGTTAAAGGAAAATGCAAAATCTCTGTATCATGTCAGAAGAAAGAGCCATCTTCTGATATGGGACAGAAGAAAAGGAAAAAATTAAGGGACTATTCTATTGCCACTAATCTCAATTCTTTGATTCTATTTTGATTCTTTAAACTTTTCTTAAGGTATGAATTTTATATCAAAATGTATAAGGTTTATATATATGTATATATAACTTTTGTCATGATATTAATGGTCATATACAGTACTAACTGATCCTAGAAAAAAAGGCTTCATCTAGCTTCCTGTACATGATTTCAGGTTTGAGTCTCATCAGTTTTCTGCAGGGAACCATGACCACACTTAACAGCAACCTTGAAGTCTCCAAAAAGATGATGGGGCCCCACAATGGTGATTCTATCAGGACAATGATAACACCACCAAGCTGACAAACACCACACAAAGATCGGCTTTGCACTACAAACTGCTGAGGACAATTTCAAGATGGCTAGCTGAGATGATCTAGCCTCACAGACTACTCAAGCAAGGACTTGAGACAAGCCCTTGCACTTTTGCATTATGCAGAGGCTGAACAACAAATAATACAGGTAACTCTTCCAGAACCTAAAAATTAATCCCAAAATTTTCTTTTCAGGATCCCCTAAAGATGTCTTCACTCCCAGGCAGCAGGAAGTAATTTTAAGAAAACGACACCCACATTCCCACAAGGTGGGGTGGGTGGTTTCTGGTCATTCAATGGGTTATGGATAATTGTCTTTGTTTAGGATTGTTGGTTACAAGTTGTTAATTGATAATGATCAGAAAAAAGGCTAAACAAAGGAGATTAGATTTAGGGTTCTTGTTTGAAGAAAAAGAAAAAAGAGGACATAGATGTAAGATAAAAGGTAGATTATTCAATCTACTCTGAAAAAAAGATAGAAATGATGGATAAAGGGTAGATTATTGAATCTACTCTGAAAAGAAAAAAAGAGGATATAGATATAAAACATAGATCATTGAATCTACTCTGAAAAGAAAAAAAGTGGATATAGATATGATACAATATAAGGTAATTATTGAATCTACTCTGAAAAGAAAAAAAAGAGTATATAAATATAGGATAAAAAGGTAGATTATTGAATCTACTTTTAGAAAGCAACTACTTGTTTTAAATATTTTATACTGGATTAGACTTTTGTATAATATATACAAATTTTGTATATTGATACAAATTTGAGATTGATTTTTTTAGAAAATACTGTACATATATTTCTAATCTTGTTCAAGGTATTGTACCTATACAGCTCATTTAACAATGTAATACAAATTTCTAGTCCTTGAAAGTTATTATTACCAACTAATTAGGATACAAAGAAATAAAAGTTAGTAGTTAGTCATTACAATCAAACTTATATTAGGTATGTTTTCAAGGTCAAACAGAGATATAGTTTAGATAGACAGGTCATCTTCAAACACTTTAGAGATCTACAGAATATGGCATTTAAGATGTTTTAATAACAGATTTTTCTCTTTTTTTATGACAATAAGACATGTTTGTTCCTAGCAGTACCAATCTACTTCAGAGAAGATGATGGGCATTGAAGAAACTCCTTATGGAATTACTTTCTTTGTGGCAAAAGTTAGCCACTGGGCAAGAAAATGCCCTTGCCTTCATTGCTGACAGTATGCTGTCCAAAATGGACAAGAGGACACAAAAGAAAGGACTGCTGATCCTTGCCAAGACAAGGTAGGAAAGCTCTTTAGAAAATCCTGCTTCACAGCTGTGTCTGTCAGATATTCTAGGCCTGTAGGCCGAAGATGGGGTGCCCCAATGTTGCAGAGAAACCTTGGGTGACTGTCCAGGCAGCAAGTTGTTTCTGCCATCTCAATTTTTTTAGAAATCGCTTGTTTGCACTTCTTGTTTAACTAGGTAATATTATTTCCTTCTCAGGTATCTGAGGGAGTTGAAGAGTAGATAGTTATAGTTTTCCTTGTTAAGAAATTCAGAAAAGAAATTCACTAAAGAGGTGTAAAGTGTATAAAGTTTGAAAGACATCAAAAGATAGTTTTGGTAATACAAATTAGGATAGAAGGTAAATGAGATACAATCCTTTGGGTTCACAAAAATAGGACAGATAATGGAAATTTTTCTCTGAATTTGTCAAATGCAAATGGATTAGACATTTTTGATGTATTTATTGCTTTATATATTGTACTTATTTTATATAGTTTTTCTTATATTAGTTATAATTTTTTTATTTTAGACAAAAAAGGGGAAATGTGGTGATATATTTTGTACCCCAATGTAAACTAAAGTTTATCTGAGGATCAGAGGAAAAAGCTAGCCACTATAGTAAACATAGAAGTCAGGCAATGGTAGCACACGCCTTTAACCCTAGCATTTGGGAGGCAGAAATTCATCCAGAACTCTGTGAATTCAAGGCAACACTGGGAACAGAGCCAGGCGTGGTGGCACATACCTTGAATCCCAGCACTAACCATAGAAGTCTGGAGGTCTGTACAGACAGACAGGAAGTGAGATGCAGAACAGAAAGGCATATAGGCATGGGTATACAGGAAGTAGGTTTTTTTGGCTGAGGATTTCCAAGTGGTAAGAATGTGGCTGGCTTCTTTCTGCTTTTCTGATCTCTCAGGTTTTACCCCAAAATCTGGCTCTGGGTTTTTTATTAATAAGACTGTTTAGCCATTCATCTTACACAACCTGAGTGAGATAACCCAGACCCAGAAAGACAGACATGTACTCACTTGTAAGAAGATATTAGCTGTAAAGTAAAGGATAACCATGCTACAATCCACAGACCCAGAGAAGCTAAGTAACACGGAGAGCTCGAAGGAAGATGTATAAATCTCCCTGGGAAGGGGAAACAGAATAGACACTGCAGGTGGAGAAGGTGCAATGAGGAAGGGGAAGAGGCAGGATCAAGTTGAGGGAGGTTGGAGTGAGAGAGTACTGGGAGAGACAACTGGAATTAGGGGACATTCTGGAGACAAGCTAGAAATCTAGTGCAATGGAAATTCCCAGGCTGACCCTAGTTAAGACTACTAGCAATGGGGTATATGGAACCTGAACCAATCATCTCCTGTAACCAGGCAAGACTTCCAGTGGAGGGATTGGGACATCAACCCAGCCACATAACCTTCAGCCTATAATTTGTCCTGGCTAAAAGATGTGCTGGGGTAAAGGTGGCATAGAAATTGTGGGAGTGGCCAACCAATGACTGGTCCAGCTTGAAACCTATGCTACCAAAGGGAGCCCACCCCTGACACTGCTTGGAGAACCAGGACCTAGAGGCTGGATAGACCTAGGATAGAACCAAACATGACTGGTCAAAAAAAAGTCAATGAAATGATTCCTAATGATATTCTGCTATACTTGTAGATTGGTGCCTAGTCCAATTGTCATCAGAGAGACTTCATTCAGGAACTGATGAAAACAGATACAGAGACCCATAGCCAAACATTAGGTGGACCTTGGGGAATCCTGCAGAAGAGGGGGAGGATTATGGGAGCCAGAGGGGTCGAGGACACCACGAGAACATGGCTTACAGAATCAACTAACCTAGGCTCATAGGGGCTCATAGAGACTGAACCAACAACCAGGAAGCCTGTGTGGGACTGACCTAGGCCCTCTGCATATATGTTACAGTTGTGTAGCTTGTTCCTCTTATGGGACTCCTAACAGTAGGGACAGAGGCTGTCTCTGATTCTTTGTTGGCTTTTGGGACCCTTATCCTCATACTGGGCTGCTTTGTCCAGCCTTTAACTTGATATGCCATGTTTGGTTGATATCTATGGGAGGCCTTCCCTCTTCTGAATAGAAATGGAGGAAGAGTGGATGGGGGGTGCAGAGGGGATGTGGGGGAGCCTGGGAGGAGAGGAAGGAGGGGAAACAGTGGCTGGTTGCAAATATATAAAGAACTAAAAAAAAATTATGTAGAATTAAAACCTAAAATATAAAGTAAGGTGGGGATGTAGCTCAATAATATAGTACTTGCCTAGCATATGCAAAGCATAGGTTTAAATACTTAATACTTCTTAAAAAACCTAAAATATAAAGTAAATATATATATAAGCCCATATTAAAATAATGTATATAATTAAAATTCATTTTCATTACTTATTCATTACGCATGGATGTGTGTGGATGTGGATGTGCCACACCTCAAATGTCAGGGAAAGAGGAAAACTTACTGGAGTGGGTTCTCTACTTCTACCATGTGGGTTCTGGAGACAAAACTTGGTTGTCAAACTTGGCACCAAGTGCCTTTACCCACTGAGCTATCTTATCAGCCCTATATTTTTTTAAGTCAGGGAGAAGACAAAAATTTCTACAGGATATTATCAAATATATTTGTTAATTCTTTCCTTCAGGAAGTGATTCCTTGCCTAATATTATTCCTGTATTTTAGTATACCAGTCTTAGTGAAAAGAACAAGAAAAAGGAAGAAAAAAAAGAATGTTAATACTGGAGAAACCTCATGTTAATCAAATGATAATCCTTGATATAATGTGACAAGAAGGGCTCTTCATCCTGTTATATCATTCTCCCAAACCTTAATTATAGTCTAATCATAAGACATATACAGACAAACCTAGACTAAAGGAAATTCTATTAAACACTCAACAGTATTCTTAAAAAATTTTTTAAAAAAGATTTGTTCTTATTATATGTGTATGAGTGTTTTGTCTGCATATATGTACGTGTAGTACACGTGTGCCCACTGACTGAGGAGGACAGAAGGTGTCAGATCCCCTGGAAGTGGAATTACAGATGGTTGTGAGTTGAACCTAAATTCTCTGGAAGAACAGCCAGTGTTCTTAATTGTGAGCCATCTTTCCAGTCCCCTCCAGTCCAGTTTTTGTGCATTATATTCCCTAAGTTTTTCCTGTATGGTAGACACTTATGAAAAATACCCTGACATTCTACCAGGCCCACAAAGATCCCTGACAAAAAAAGGAGATGAAACGTGACTACTGAGAAAGGAAGAAATGCTCTCTGATGGATACACTTGAAAAATAATCCCCATCAGTTAATCTATTTCTGTTAGAATGAGTAGAACCTATGACTTGCTTCTAACCATAAACTATGGCAAATGTTTTAGACGATAAAACAATTTTTAAAGAAATGTTGATGTCACTGTCATTATTATGTCATATAAAATTTCATCTTAGCATATGAGAGAGAAAGATTCTCTTCGCTGCCTCTGAGAAATTGGCCCTGTTGTGAGAGAAGGCCAAATTGCAAGAAACTATAAAATCCTTTAGGAACTGAGTGCTTTCTATCAAAAGACTACAGGAAAACAAGAATCTCGAGTCTTTTAGCTTCAAGGAAAGGAATTCTGCCTATAACTTGAAAGTAAATTCTTTTCTAATTCCTAGTGAGAACATCCCAGTAAGCACAGAGATCGCAGCCCTGAAAGACTATGAACACAGAATCTAGTCACATACAGTACAGACTCCTGACTCACAGAAATTGAGATAATAAATGTAAACTATTTTAAGCCATTAATCTTGTGATTATTTGCAATGCAGAAACAGACAACTAATGCACTCTCTTCTTCCTTTCTAAAGATGTTTATTCTTAGTGAAAATGAAGGAGCATAGAATCAATTTTTCATAATTTAATTTTCACCAAGGAAAGTCTGTATGATCCAAGAAAGGCAAGTACAATTCTGATAGCTTGATACTCTTGGGGCAGATGACCAGCATCAGAGAAGTGAACTTTTTTTCTAGTCTAGTAGTATTTCAAAAGCTGTTAGGACTCAGTCCTTCCCTCTCCACACACAACCTCTTTAACCTATCCCTTCTTGCACTATCTCCCACCCTCTAAAATAACTTTTCAACACTAGGCTATAAGAGCTTGGGAGCCTTCACAGATCTCCAAGTCTAGTTCTCTTTGATTTCCTGGCTAGGGGAATCTATACTATAAAGCTGGGAACTTATTCTTCAAATGAAATCAGTGTAAAAATTACCATTCTCATAAATGAGAAAGGAAATGAAATATTTCTTGGAAGATAAGCAATCATCAGAAAATGAGCCTATTTATCCACTGGTATATATTTCTTTGCACATTTTCAAATTCTGGGTATTGTAAGTATGTTGGCAGGAGATAGATACTAGTTAAATGTAAAATTAAATATCTAATCTCACCTCAGCAGACTTCTTATGTTCCTTAGGATTTTTTGACTTCTTCCTATACATTGAGCTAGAAGTAAAGGAAGTGGAAGGACCTGCAAAAGATAATTAGAAAAAATACTGAAACACATTACCCACTACTCTAACTAAATGCCAACTAACTAGATACATGAAAGACAGGAGACCAGAAATCTCATACTACTGAAGAAAGTATTCAATTGTACCCAAGAGTCTTTATGGAGTTTAATGTTTATTAGTGACCATCGAGACTACAAAAGCTTTAATAATGGCTGTGAAGATTCAACTTGGTGTAATCATATCTCATAATATTTTGGAATAACTCAATTCATATTCTGCCTGGAGAAAAAGACCTACCAACAAAACAAAACAACCCCCCCCCAAAAAAAACATAGAAAAACTAAGAATGTGGAACAAATAATCTTTTATTTGTTACTTCCCTAAAAGGTATTGTTAAGGCTTTAAACAAATCAATGACTGACCTACAACCAAACATTTAGCACTGTAGTTATAATCAAAATCAGGATTTACAGTTTATATTCTCAATACTTTTTTCTTCCTTTCTAGAGAAGTTCTATTAAAGCATTGGTAGACTTAGCTTTTGTTATAATTAAATTTAAAGTAAAAATCAAAGTGTTATATGACACATAAAACCAATTCTTCTACTTAATTTATACATTTCTAATGAAATTAAATGAAAAAATGGATCTTGACCTTTCCTTCTCAGAAACATTTTAACTGTTGGAGGAAGCATGAAACAGTTTATTCTTAAGTCAAAGAAGAGATCCTCAAGAGGCAAAGATACACAGGTTACTAGCTAGTTCTACTCACACTCATCTGAACTCTCACTGCTGCTGAGAGGTCTCTGACGTTTCATCATGGTGCATCCTGGGAAAAAGAACAACATTGAGTGAAATGATCAATATACACTTGTCCTAGAGGTCAGTCAACACTGTCCCACATTGAGAGGCTGACATAAAAGAACTGCTATGAATTCAAAGCCAGCCTAGATTATAATAGTGAGACCATCCCAACAAACCAATACAAAGTATGCCTAAGGTTGAGTGAGGCCATAACAGTCCAAACTATAGACATTGAGTGGTACATTGCTGGCTAGAGTCAAATTAAGGGGGTGTCAGCTAGGCTATCTCCAGTCAGAGACCCCAATAAGAACATGAAAAGAAAAATCAGTCATGAAGACATAGCTTTCAAGGGCCTAGGCTGAAAGGCATAAAAAACAGATGGCTAAAGGAAGCACACCTATCCTTTAAGAGAATGACCATGACCACACAGCCTTTCCTTGTAGCTAGAGTTTTCCTGCCTGGTCCACAGTCAGGATAAATCTCTTTCACCTGCCAGTCCCACAGCCGCTCAGACCCAACCAAGGAAACACAGAGACTTCTATTGCTTATAAACTGTATGGCCGTGGCAGGCTTCTTGCTAACTGTCCTTATATCTTAATTTACTTCATTTCTATGAATCTATACTTTGCCACATGACTCGTGGCTTACCGGCATCTTTACATGCTCCTTGTCCTGGCGGCGGTTGGCAGGCTGGCAGTTGCTTGTCCTGGCAGTTGCTGCCTTCCTGCTCTTTTAATTCTCTGTTAGTCCCGCCTACTTCCTGCCTAGCCACTGGCCAATCAGTGCTTTATTAGCAACACATTTGCCATACAGAACATTCCACAGCA